>JAWPHD010018699.1:0-38717 GCA_037043455.1 Cyrtodaria siliqua
TGATTTTTTTGGTAGGTTTTACTACCGAATATCGGAAATAATTTCCCAATTTGCTGCATATTTTCCCAATTAGAATGATACACAAATTTGAAATAGTCAATTTACTCTTAAAGTATAGGGAAAAGTGCTTTCCGTAAGCGTATTTAATTGTAATTTCCGCGAAAACCTATATCGTCGTACAACCAGGTTGGGGTAAAAGCCCTCGATAAAAATAATCATTGTGCTGAATAGCTAGTTCATTATCTAGAACATTCGCCGCTTTAACCCCTCTGCACAACAACCTTGTAGTCGCGCGCGCACCTGCTATCCATGCTTTAAATTAGCATTATAGTATTATACGAAACAACGACGAAAGGCGGTTTTAACCAAGATTTTCTTCGATATCAACAAACTCCATCATGTCATCACATAATTCAAAATATTATGTAAAAAAAGCAGGACGCAAAGGGCTTGCAGAGCATAAGCTCTTTGTTTAAAAAGCTGAGCGGGAGTCCGATTCCGACGGGTGGTGATGAACCCGACAAATGTGACACTGACAAACAGATTTTGTCAGAAATATCCGCAGGTACTGGAATTTCCCAACCTACGAGTGACAAAATGACTGAATTACAATAATAACATATTATGAGCAATAAATGCCTTCAAAGTACTTTGTTTTCATGTAGACAATACTTATTATTGAATTCAGAAAATTTCCCAATTTTGTAAAAACGCTGCTAAATTTTCCCAATTGAAAAGGTAGAGGTACCTTTGAAAAAAGGTAAAAAAAAAACTGGATTTGCCTGGAATGTCATATGATACATTCAGAGTTTAACATTTTCCTTCCAGTAAACAAAGTGATGGTAATTAACTATTAAACAAATTAGTAAAATGCATGTTAAACAAGGGTCTTCTGGTTTCAAGTGTCCTATTATTTGTAACAGGAATGCCTAATTTAACTGGGGCGGTTTTATATTGAGGTAACTGATGACAACATCACAGAGAAACATTGTATCATCAACTTGTATGGGGTTTATGAGATAAATAGAATCTTACACTCACAATACATGTATCTTACTCAAAAAAAAAGAAGAAGAAAAAGAAAGAAAATGCCTACCAACCTACCCTATGTTTTTAGAGCATGCAATAGGAAACACACCTATATTTTTTTTTGCCTTAGTAAATTTTATGTAACACATAATAAACATTTACTCATAAGAAGTCAAGCTCAAATGGATATACTTTAAGTTAGCAACATAAAACAGTCATGTGAACATATACATGTATTAGAACTTTCTCTGCAGAACATGGTTCTAATATTTGATGTTCTTCTTTAACATTTCTTCTTCAACATTTCTAAACATAACTTGATAGATGTAATCTTATGGAAAAATGAAAGGCCAAGGTGTTTCAAGAAACAAAATAACTGAAAATTGGTAAAATCAGAAAAATGAAGAAAAAAAAATGGAAGTCGCCAATAAACGTTGTTTGTTTGTTTGAACGGCATTTTAATGTCGTTTTTAACACATTTCAGGCCATATATCTTTCTTTTTTTTAGTGGTAGAGGCTAACCACCTCATTTTCTTGGGTACAATCTATAATGAGTATGAAACACGATGATTATGAAACAGGAGTATGTGTCAATACTGGAATACACACGATTGTCAACATAAAACCCACTCCCACAATGTGCCTTAATGGCCAATGGAATCGCTCGCAGCAGTTCAGCCACATAAAGAAACAATTATACTAGCCAATGAGTGCAACGCTTTAACACATATTGATTTGTGAATCACTGTGCAAATCGAAAATTACCAACATACATGTAAAGGTGATAATTGTCTGTTTATTTCACTCAGATTTAAGTAATTGAATTGTTTTTAGCTCGACTGATCAGAGATCAGCAGAGCTTATGCCGTGGTGCGGCGTCCGTCTGTCCGTAAACTTTTATTTGTAGCGACTACTCCTCTGAAACTACTGGATGGATATTCATGAAACTTTACAGAAATGTTGCCCATAAAGTCTAGTTGATCCTAGCAAAAATTCATGTTGATGTGAAATCCAAGATGGCCGCCAAAGCTAAAAAAAGAGTTTTAAAATACAAGTTTGTAGCGACTACTTCTTGAAAACTATTAGTGATATTGATATGGGACTTTTTCTAAAATGATCAGCATGACATGATGTTGGTCCTTGTCAAAAATCGTTTTGATTCGACGTTAAACATGGCTGCCAGCGGCCATCTTTGTTTACATAGTTATATAGTAAAAACTTGTAGCGACTACACCTCTGAAACTACTTGACGGATGTTCATGAAACTTTACAGAAATGTTGCTCTTGATGTCTAATTGATCCTAGAAAAATTGCAGGCTCGCCGGAAATTCAAGATGGCCGCCACAGCTAAAAATAGATATAAAATAAATAAGTTTGTAGCGACTACTTCTTGAAAACTATAAGAGATATTGATATGGGACTTTTTCTAAAATGATCAGCATGACATATTGTTGGTCCTTGTTGAAAATCGTTTTGATTCGACGTTAAACATGGCTGCCAGCGGCCATCTTTGTTTACATAGAGTTATATAATGAAAACTTGTAGCTACTCCTCTGACACTACTTGACGGATTTTCATGAAACTTCACAGGAATGTTGCTCTTGATGTCTAATTGATCCTAGCAAAATTTCAGATCGGCCAGAAATTCAAGATGGCCGCCACAGCTAAAAATAATTTAAAAAAAAAAAAGTTTGTAAAGACTACTACTTGAAAACTATAAGTGATATTGATATGGGACTTTTTCTAAAATGATCAGCATGACATGATGGTTATTCGAGTCGAACATTATTTTGAATCAACGTTAAACATGGCTGCCAGTGGCCATCTTTGTTTACATAGAGTTATATTATGAAAACTTGTAGCGACTACTCCTGTGAAACTACTTGATGGATTTTCATGAAACTTCACAGGAATGTTGCTCTTGATGTCTAATTGATCTTAGCAAAATTTCAGGTCGGCCGGAAATTCAAGATGGCCACCATGGCTAAAAATAGATTTTTTTAAAAAATAAGTTTGTAGCGACTACTTCTTGAAAACTATAAGAGATATTGATATGGGACTTTTTCTAAAATGATCAGCATGACATAAAGGTTATCCAAGTCGAACATTATTTTGATTCAATGTTAAACATGGCTGTCAGTGGCCATCTTTGTTTACATAGAGTTATATAATGAAAACTTGTAGCGACTACTCCTCTGAAACTACTTGACGGATTGTCATGAAACTTCACAGCAATGTTACTCTTGATGTCTAATTGATCCTAGCAAAATTTCAGGTCAGCCAGAAATTCAAGATGGCCGCCACGGCTAAAAATAGATTTTCAAAAAGAAGTTTGTAGCGACTACTTCCTGAAATCAAAATCAATCAGTAGAGCTTCAAGGTTATTGACCTTTTGTTTTTGATCACTCTTTGTCCGTCGTCCGTCATCCGTTGTTAACATTTGCTTCAAACGACTTCTCCTCATAAATCTCTTGGCCAAATTTGACCAAACTTCAAGTGTATGATCCTTAGATGAATTTTTTAGATTTGTTAAAATTAGGTCAGCGTGACATCCAAGATGGCCACCATTACCATATATGGTCAAAATCTAAAAAATATTCTTCTCAAGAACCTCTATACAGATTTTGACAGTTTTTTTTTTAAAAGGATTGCCAACGCCAAGACTCAAATTTTTTCAAATGAACCCGGGGTCAAAAATGACTGTGCCCTGGGGACCCAAATTTTGTATAAATATTTTGCATGTTTTTCATAGACTTATATAGGAAAAAACTGTAAAATTTTCTTTTCTGAAACCACAAGGCACAGAGCTTTCATGTATTACAAGTAGCATCTGCTTATTGTCCTCTATTAAGTTTGTTCAAATGGTGACCTTGGGGTCTAATTTGGCCCATTCCCGGGAGGTCACAGTTTTACATAAACTTCTATAGGAAAAAAATCAAAAAATCTCTGAAACTGCAAAAGCCAGATGTTTAATATTTTGTATTTGCTATAAGCTTATGGTCCCTCTACCAAGTTTGTTCAAATGGTGATCCTGATTTAAAATTTGGCCCTGCCCCGGGGGTCACAGTCTTACATAGACTTGTATAGGATTTTTTTTCAAAAAAAATTCTTCTCTGAAACTACAAAAGCCAGAGGTTTAATATTTTGCATTACTGTAGTCTTGTGGTCCTTTACCAAGTTTGTTCAAATTTGCATTTACTGTAGTATTATGGCCCTTTACCAAGTTAATTCAAATGGCGACCCTGGGGTCACA
Organism: Cyrtodaria siliqua; assembly: GCA_037043455.1. Lineage (NCBI taxonomy): Eukaryota > Metazoa > Mollusca > Bivalvia > Adapedonta > Hiatellidae > Cyrtodaria > Cyrtodaria siliqua. The sequence goes on from JAWPHD010018699.1 coordinate 4,283, forward strand.
TTTGGCCCCGCCCCAGTGGTCACATGTTTTATATAGGGAAAAACTTAAAAAATCTTCTTTTCTGAAACCACAAGGCACACAGCTCATATATTTTACATGTAGCCCTGGGGTCACATTTGGCCCTGCCCCAGGTGTTACACTCTAGGATCTTCATTTTGTATTTGATCTTTACCAAATGTTGTCGGTGTCTCTATATGAATGTTGTTAACACAACAGAGACCACATTTCTTGAACAATCTTAACCAAACTTGCACAGGTTGTATATGACCATAAGATTTTGAAGAAGTTTGATAATGTGCCAGTACTCAGGTGATCGATTTAGGGCCATCTTGGCCCTCTTGTTTGATTGACTTACTGAGGAATTTTGTTTGTGAAAATTAAAATATAGCACATGGTGTAAAATCGAAAGTAGACCTTAATCTCGAAGCCAAATGGCTCTAGATTAATAATTAACTGTGAAATTGGAACTACTCATTGTCACATTAAAAATCATATAATTTCTGTTTAAATTAATGTTATTCTGATCAGTTTTCATTTTATTTGTTGAAGTTACATAGAAAAACTCATGCATATTTAGAAAGCATTTAATAATCTTCAACTTAGGGGAAAGCACTCTCGCAATCTGAAAGCAAGGAAATTAAATAATTATGAGAACATATATGATTTGCTTTGACAATAAATGTTCAAAACGATTAGATTTATATTACAAATAACGGTTTTATTTACTTTTCAATAATGTCTGCATATTAAAATGCCTCCCTAGAGCACCTGTACTTTGAAAAGGTTACGAAATCGTAAATCACTGTATAAAAACTGGTGGGTGGGGTAATGCAAAAAAATCAAATTCAAGGTATACATGTAGCAATTAACATAATTCATTATCATAATTTAATTCATTATTGAGAAAAAAAAGAAGGAAAAAAAAAGCCTACCTACCTAACCTATTTTTTTTGCCAGTGTTACCTGAACCACACCTATTACTTTTTTTTGGCCTCATGTGTGCTGGAAAATATTGATCACAATCACAAATAAATATAATTATTATATAAAACACAGCTTGAAACAACAGATGTTAATCAGACGTTATATTATACATGTACATGTAGTTTAATAAGCTGTATGCTTCCTGCAGAAACAATAAACGTAATAAACTTAGCAGGTAAACAAATTAATCAGAAGTTGACATTTACAGAAATATATTTTTATTCAAGCCAACTGTTTCTGAAGATTAAACACAGAGATAGACCAGATGTGTGTTTCCATTGAGTACTGCATGCTAAAATTGAGGTGTTGATATGTTATTCACTGTTAGAAGAGTATTTTGGCAGATGTACCTTGATATAACAGGATACCTTGTACAACATAGACCCATTCAGCTTCAGAAAGGGCATTACTATTAGGATTTAAAAAAAAAATGAATTTAAAACAAAAAGTTTAAAGTAAGCATAAATTATGGCCAACATTAAACATTGTTTGCTGTTTCCCAATCTAACCCATGGAAGGGCCTTATCCAAAATGTTTTATATCATATATAAAAATATGTTTGCAATCATTTGAATATTTTTTCTTTAATTTCATAAAGGTTTAAGTTGTCTCTACAAAAGAAACAAAAGAAACAAAAGAAAAACTCCCTTTCCCCCCTTATAAAATTCTTGATCGTGGAAGCAGCAAAATATTATATTGTATAATTATGCACTTCTCTGTCTAATAAAGGTGTTACCTAATAAATTTTGCTTTATTAGGCACTGACCAATAAAGCAAGTCAGTGCGGAATCCCTCGGCATTTATTGTACATAACGTTACCTGACGTCATAAAACAAACAAAAGACAACAACATGGCGGCGTCCTCAATAGGCGTAACATGCTGCGAAACAGATAATAATATTAATTCATACAGAAAATGTGGATAATCTACATGATAAATAGAATATTATGTTGGTGCCTTTTACTATCAAGTTTATTACTATTAATGCTTGGCACGAAAACGAAGAATGGCTCGGCATAGCCTCGCTATTCTTCGTTCTCTAAGCCTCGCCTAATAAACTTGATAGTAAGAGGCACTGACATAATATTCTCTATATATCATTAGGCCAAAAAAAAAAAAAAAGAAGGTGTGTTTCCTATTGCATGCTCTAAAAAAATAGGGTAGGTGGTCAGTAGGCATTTTTATGCCTCCAAATTTTTTTCGGGGGCATATAGTAATCGCACCGTCCGTCCGGATTCTGTCCATCCAGATTCTGTCCGTCATTCCGAAGTTCGTGTCCGGACCGTAACTTCACAACCCCTGCAGGGATTTTTAAATAACTTGGCACAAGTGATCACCATAACAAGACGATGTGTCCCCTGCAAAACCCAGATCCGTACCTCAAAGGTCAAGGTTACACTTGAAGTTTATAGGTCAAAAACAGGTACGTAATTTCGTGTCCGGACCGTAACGTCACAACCCCTGCAGGGATTTTTAAATTACGTGGCACAAGTGATCACCATAACAAGACGATGTGTCGCGCGCAAAACCCAGGTCCGTACCTCAAAGGTCAAGGTCACACTTGCAGTTCATAGGTGAAAAACAGGTATGCAATTTCGTGTCCGGACCGTGACGTCGCAACCCCTGCTGGGATTTTTAAATAACTTGGCACAAGTGATCACCATAACAAGACAATTTGTCGCGCGCAAAACCCAGGTCTTCAAGGTCAAGGTCACACTTGGAGGTCAAAAGTCAAATTGTGTCCGGTCAATAACTCTGGCATTCATGGACGGATTTTAAAATAACTTGGCACAAGTGCTCAACACAACAAGACGATGTGTCGCGCACAAAATCCAGGTCTGTGGCCCCAAGGTCAAGTTCACATTTAGAGGTCAAAGGTCAAATCATGTCCAGTCAATAACTTTTGCATGCCTGGACGGATTTTCAAATAACTTGGCACAAGTGCTCACCACAACCAAATGAGATGTTGTGCACAAATCCAGGTCCATGGCTCCAAGTCAAGGTCATACTTAGAGATCAAAGGACACTTTGGGGGCATTTATCACTTACAGTGATATTTCTTGTTTAATTATTTTTTAATTTTTTTTTTTTTGGAGCAAGATATTGTGAGATTCTACATATATTCATCTAATAAACCCCATACAAGTTGATGATACAACTGAAAGTTTCTCTGTGATGTCAGTTTACCTTGATATATTGTGATAAATCATTGTTCAGAACAATTGTTTTTTTATTTTTTTATTTTTTTCATAAAACGTTTTAGGGTTGGCCCCTTAAACATGGGGTCAGTCGCGCCACCGGAAACACAGGTATTTTTTTTTTGGCCTTATATAAAGTGTGTTACATTTTGAGGAGCTGGTATGGCCCAGTGGCTAGCACAGTGGACTTGAAACCGGAGGACCTGGGCTCAGGCCTCAGTGATTACTGAGTTTTGTAGGTTTGTTTTTCGGCAATACACTTTTCCTTAGTCTCGTCCATGGGATGGGTTCATAAACTGGGCAGTCTCATATATCGGAGTCGATCATCCCAGCACTTTAAAACAGAACCAAGGGAATCTATTTGTAAGGCCAAAAAAATAGCTGTGTTTCCGGTGGCCCGACCGACCCTATTTTTAAGGGGCCGACCCTAAAACTTTTTATGAAAAAATAAATCAATTAAAAAATATCACACTTTATCGAGGTAAACCGACATCACAGAGAAACTTTCAGTTGTATCGGGTTTATGAGATAAATACATGTAGAATCTCACAATATCTTGCTCCAAAAAAAAAAAGAAAAAAAAAAGAAAAAAAAAATGCCTACCGACCTACCCTATTTTTAGCTCTGCTGGCCAAGGGGCCAGCGGCCAGCAGAGGGCCAGCAGAGCTTATGGGATGGCGAGTTGTCCGTCGTCCGTCCGTCGTCCGTTGTTAACTTTTGTCTTGTTACCACTAGAGCCTTCATTTTTCATCCGATCTTTACCAAACTTATCAGATTGTTAGTGTCATGGAAAGCTCGGACAAGTTCGAAAACCAGCCATATCGGAACAGTAACAGCGGAGTTGTGGCCCTTGATTTAGTTAAAAATGCTATATTTTGCCTCATTAAGATGATAGGGGCTTCATTGTTCATCCGATCTTTACAAAACTTTATCAGCTTGTAAATGTCATTGAAAGCTCGAACAACTGAAAACCAGCCATTTCGAACCTTTAACAGCGGAGTTATGGTCCTTGATTTAATTAAAAATGCTATATTTTGCCTCATTAAGACGATAGTTCATCCGATCTTTACCAAACTTTATCAGATTGTTAATATCAATGAAAGCTCGGACAAGTTCGAAAACCAAACGTATTGAACTAGTAACAGCTTAGTTATGGCCCTTGATTTAGTTCAAAACGCTATATTTTGCCTCGTTAAGACGTGAGGGCCTTCATTTTTCATCCGATCGTTACCAAACATTTTTTTTTGTTATTCTTTGTTTTAATTATTTGTTTAAATTACTATTATTTCATTATTTGTTTGATTAATTTTTTTTTATTTTTTATTTTTTTTATTATTAATTTTTTTATTAAATTTTTTAAATTTTTTAAATTTTTTTTTTTTTTTTTTTTTTTTTTTTTTTTTAGCTCTATGTTGGACCAGTCAGACCTGTAACAGAGGAGTTATGGCTGTTGATTTAGTTAAAAATGCTATATTTTGCCTCGTTTATACGGTAGGGCCCTCATTCAAAGCTGTTTTTTGCCCGAAACTTCCAAAAAAACGTAAATGGCGTTCACTTGCTTCATTGATGTTATAAGAGCCATGTTAGCCAGTAGAGCGTCCACAGGCCCTCTTGGGCCTCTTGTATTTTTATGTTTTTGTCCACTACACCAGATGATTTTGACATTTTGATTGGCTGTGTATCACATTCTACATTTTTCCTATTTTTATTTTTACTTTCACTTTCACTCTGAATATTTTCCTTATTTTTAACACTGAAAAAGTTCAACAGACTCATTTTTGAAATGTAAACATTAGCACTGCAGAATCGGAAATCAAACTGATTATGTATATCAGTTCGTTTTGTTTTTATTTCATTTTTTTGACAATTCAATTCTTCACTGAGAAACAATAAAAAATCAAACCTACCGTTTCATATCAAACATGCTTCCATTATCAAACGTCCTTAGTTTCTTTACTCATCGAAAGATTGCCGACAAATCGGCCTGATTGCTAATTAATCAACGTGTTAGTATTATTGTTTCAGCGTATCGCCATTTTTATCTCACCACGTGACGAACAGGTAATCACGTGACGAACATGTGATTTACCTGTAGTAGTCATTTTTTGATTGGCTAGCGGGTCTGGATTAAAATAAATCGGGTCAATTGATTGGATAATGTCGACAATGCCGACTGTCAATTAAAGTAATTTGGAGGCGGGACTTCCGGCATGGTTGATTGTTGATAAAATTGCCCGGGGTAATCGCTGATCGTCGCTTTGGATGCTAATTGCTTTACATAAGCCTGTGCAATTAAAGGTATATGTTGATAAGTGTGCTGGGGTTGTTTTATGACAGGTGGCCGACATTGTTAATTGGACAAATCTGGGACTGAAATCTTTCAAACAGTGACACGCCCGACTTTCTCTTTTTTTTAAATTGGACTAGTCCGGGACTGAAATCTTTGAAAAAGTGACACGCCCGACTTTGGTTTTGGACTAGTCCCGGGCGTCGGGCTATAGGATTTGTACAGCCATGATGGCCCTTGATTTAGTTGATAAGCTGTATTTTTGCCCAAAACTTTCAAAAAAACGTAAATGGCAGTCTCTTGCTTCATTGATGTTATAAGAGCCATGTTAGCCAGTAGAGCATCCACAGGCCCTCTTGGGCCTCTTGTTTTAGAGCATGCAATAGGAAACACACATTTTTTTTTTTTTGGCCTAAGGAAGTGTAGGGCAAGTTCCCGAATTTCTGTGTTTCTCTGGGGCATTAAACAAAGCATTCAATCTTGCCAAAAATAATAGAAATATAGTGTCTATAAGCCACTGGGTATCATTATAAAATTAATGCAAGAATAACATGCAAATAAAAGAACAATTGTACAGTTGCCGTTAGCATTGTTGTGTATTGATTGTGTGGGCAAATTGGTCGCAGCTGTTGCAAGCCATTTGATTTGTTACACACATTTATATATGGCTGTGAGTTACATCTATTGTGACAATATATTGCAGTATGTGCTTTTTAATCTGGCGTTAATGTGTTAACATTTTCTTTTTTATGGTTTAAGAAAATGTGCTGTTAATTAGGTTCTATTTTTTTCCTGTACTTTTAGAGTTTCAGGATCATTGGTAGACTGGCATTAGTCGTGTTTTAACCAATTTCTCTTTTAACTTAAGAGAATTCTTTCCTATGCACTGAAAGAAGCAAATATCTCCACTTATAACTTTTATGATCTCTGACATCTGAACATTATAAATTTGGTCATGAAACAGAACTTGAAAATAAAAAATGCACATTTTTATGCAGAGTATTATTTTTTACATATACATGTATCAATAAATTACATTTTATTATAGAATGATGCCAGTCTACGTCATTGGCAACTATGCATAGAAACTCCCTCTTTATCTCGACTATTTCAAGAAAAGAGCTGATGTAATCATGGCCTCCTCCCATCTCTTTACCTACCGATATTCCATATAGGCCGCATCTATGGTAGGTGCATAATATTAACTATAAGAAGCTATGATTTTCACAGCTAGGTCCTCAACAACTGCTGTTTCCTCTTTTACGAGGGATAATAAATAGGCCAAGGAACAGTGGCTGTAACAGAAGAGAAAAACCAAGTGGGAATGATTGGGTTGCTGGTAAAGTCTGTTTTGAAATCTCAAATCATCTTAAATGCTCATTTCTTTATTATAACTGTTTAATTGCGGACTACCTGCCGAGCAGCTTCAGATTGCAAGGTGGAAATGATTTTTTCAGTCAATCCTAGATTGCATCGGTGTACAACTTTGCTGTGGATTGCATGTGATAATACTCTTCCTGGCTCTTCAAGAAACAACACTTGAAAAGTAATCAGCTGAAATGTGCAACTCCACCCATGGAACTCCAGCATGTTGTAGGTGTGCAGCGTTATCTGTCAGCCTAAATGCAGCATGTCGGTGTGAAGTAGATATAAAATAGTTTAAGGGTAGAAGTGAATTGTGAAATTCATTTTTAACCAGGTTTTCCTTGTAAAAACCGGGTTATTAGTTTGGGGTATGTCATTTGGCGGGCTAGCAGGAGGGAGGGCGGGCACAACACAGTTTGCGCTCGATATCTTTTGTTAGGAATGAGGTATTGCGATGAAACTTGCCGAGTAGGTAGTTTATTTGGAAAGGAAGCTTGGGCTTGCATTTGGGGTCACTGGGTTCAAGGTAAACATAGAAATAAGGTTTCTGCTCGATAACTTTTGTTAGGAATGAGGTATTGCGATGAATCTTGCAGGGTAGGTAGCTTATATGGAAAGGAAGCTTGGGATTGCATTTGGAGTCACTGGGTTTAAGTAAAAATAGAAATAAGGTTTCTGTTGAAGCAAGTCACTGGGGTCAAGGTCACTGTTACTAAAAATGGAAAAAAATGGTTTCTGCTCATTAACTTTTTTTCAGGAATGAGGTATTGAGATAAAATTTGCAGGTTAGGTAGCTTATATGGACAGGAAAATAGGGATTGCATTTGGGGTCACTGGGGTCAAGGTCACTGTTACTAAAAATAGAAAAAATGGTTTCCGCTCAAGGAATAAGGTATTGCAATGAATCTTGCAGGGAAGGTAGCTTATATGGAAGGGAAGCTTGGGATTGCAGTTGGGCTCACTGGGGTCACGGTCACTGTTACTAACAGAAAATGGTTTCTGCTCAATAACTTAAGTAAGGAATGAGAAATTAGAATGAAACTTGCTGTGTTGGGAGCCTATATCAAAAGGAAGTTTGGGATTGCATTTGGCATCACTGGGGTTAAGGTCAAGGACACTGTTACTAAAATTAGAAAAACAGTTTTCACTCAATAACTTAGGTAAGGAATGAGATATTACAATGAAACTTGCTGTGTTGGTAGTTTATATCAAACGGAAGTTTGGGATTGCTTTTGGGGTCACTGGGGTCAAGGTCAAGATTATTGTTACTAAAATAGAAAAACGATTTCCGCTCAATAACTTTAGTTGGGACCTTATATGTAAAGGAAGCTTACAATTGCATTTGGTAGCTTATATGAGGAGGGCTGCTATCAAGGGGGTCACTGAGGTCAAGGTCAGGTCACTGTTACTAAAAAATAGTAAAATGGTTTCTACTCGGAAAAAACTGGTTTTCGTGGAACTCCCACGTTTCTTGTTCTTTATATTTTCTGATTAAAGCAAAATGAATCATTAAGCTCTATTCTAGTTATTCATAATTTTCCATTGCCGAAATGTTGAGATTTTTACCTTATTTTCTTGAAAGATACATATATATATTGAAACAATTTGCATAAATGTGCATGAGATATGCAGGGTTTTAAAATAATCACTCTGTAAATACCTTAATTTTAACAGTAAACTTGGTTGAACATCTAGGAATTAAAGACAGAGTTTATCACCTACCAGAATGTAGAGCTGTGTCAAAAATTCTGGTCACGGATTGGTCAGTTTTTTGATGCTTTATCAAAATTATGAATTGTAACTATGTGTGCTTGTTTTGATGTGATATTGAATTTTATAAAACCACAGAACCGGTATGGGGGTGTGGAAAGTAAATAAGAATATTTTTTTTATCATTGAAAAATCAAAATATTCTATTTTTTTTATTTCTTTGATTCATTCTTATGAATGCTCTCCTTCTCACCACTACTGATATTTTATAATGGCCATGGTTAATAAGGAAGTAATTAATTAATTTTGCGTTCACATAATTGTCAATATTAAATTAATGTTTGGTTGTCTTAATTGAAGAAGTTTAAAATGAAATCCAGAATACCGATTTTGAGGGCTTCCAATCTAAAGCACTCCAAGTTCAAAAGCTGAATAAACAAAAACAAAAAAATCTTGATCCATTTTCTATTAAATGTGGGCAAAAAATCCCACAAAACCATGCAATACGTTATTTTACGACGTATTTTCCCCGTTAGCAGCCTTCCAGTAGCCCCTCTCTCCCACATACACTTTTCTTTCTTTTTTTTTAGAAATCTTGCCTTCACAGAAAATCTAAAAATCCCAAAAATCTTCAAAATTCAATTAATTTTCAATCTTTTGTAAAATGAAACAAAAGATTTAGATTTAGTGTGAATGACATTAAAAAATGTTGAGGCTCAGTTTGGGCTATACAATCTGGCAAGAACTGCTTTTGAGTATAACCCTAATAAAATAAAAATAAAAAATAAATAAACAACAAACCTAAAAAAAATATAATAAGACCTCCCCCTTTGTATTTTGCATATCGCCCGGGCACTACTATTAGGTGGAATACGCTACATTAAAAACAAGCTTTCAATGGAAACATATAAATCCTGTAATTAAGATGAAAGCCTCCTTCTTTATCAGGATGACACACCATAGAAGGAGAATGGTACATAAAACGTCAGTAGGCATCTGTAGATGTCTCCTCGAGTGAATTTTTATTGGCTGAACTGTCACTATATAAGTATTATCATAAATGGTTATATAGCTGCTTCTTCAACTGTGTGAAAATCTGAGACTGTTCTGTGTAGTACTGGCCTTTATCAGGTTTGTGGTCACAAGGTTTTCGTTCTGTTTGTCGCTGCCTCAATAATGCTGTATCCATATGTTTATTGTCTTGTCATGCTGCACGTTTTATTTTATCGTTTCTTGTTGAGGGCAAAATAGCTGGTTTCGTAAAAGAAGCTGGAAATAGGCTCAAAGTGTGGTGATAGGTGGAAAATCTGCCTTTAATATAAGTTTTACTGATAAATAATAATAGGTATTTATCTAAACAGGTATGGCTGGTAATTTTAATGAAGAGTATCATTTTAAAAAAGATGTTTTAAAATTAAATGCAGTCAATTGAAGCCAGGCCGTGTTAGTTGAATTCTGGAGATGTACCAGGTTGGGTGTGTGTAGTAAGGACAGTGAAAATTTTGGTTTAGAAAGAATGAGAGCTCAGCTTATTAGTCCCCCACCGTTCCCGGGGGGGACTATAGGTTTGCGCCCTGTCTGCCCTTTCGTCCGTCCGTCCTTCCGAAATGCTTGTCCGGGCCATATTTTCAATACTATAAGACTTTGGGATAGCGGTGTGTCGTGTACCAAAAAAAGGTCAATGTGACCTTGACCTGTGACCTCTGTCATAGAAAGTGCTTGTCCGGATCGTATTTTCAATACTATAACACTTAGAGATACCAAACTTGATATTTGAATAATCTTGGGATAGCGGTGTGTCGCATACCAAAATAAGGTCACAGTGACCTTGACCTGTGACCTCTACCATAAAAAATGTTCCGAAAATGCTTTTCCGCGCCATATTTTCAATACTATAAGGCTTTGAGATACCAAACTTGGATACATCTTGGGAAAGTGGTGTGTCGCGTACCAAAATAAGGTCACTGTGACCTTGACCTGTGACCTCTGTCATTGAAAATGGTTGTCCGGACTGTTTTTTCAATACTATAACCCTTAGAGATACCAAACTTGGTGTGTGAATACATCTTGGGATAGCGGTGTGTCACGTACCAAAATAAGGTCATTGTGACCTTGACCTTGATCTGTGACCTCTGTCATAGAAAATGCTTGTCCTGAGCATTTTTTCAATACTTTAACACTTAGAGATACCAAACTTGGTATGTGAATACATCTTGGGATAGCGGTGTGTCGCATACTACAATAAGGTCATTGTGACCTTGACCTGTGATCTTTGTCATAGAAAATGCATAGAAAATGCTTGTCCGGACCGTATTTTCAATACTATAACACTTAGAGATACCGAACTTGGTATGTGGATACATCTCGGGATAGCGGAGTGTGGCATACCAAAATAAGGTCACTATGACCTTGACCTGTGACCTCTGTCATAGAAAATGCTTGTCCGGACCGTATTTTCAATACAATAACACTTAAGAGATACCAGACTTGGTATGGGAATACATCTTGGGATAGCAGTGTGTCGCGTACCAAAATAAGGTCATTGTGACCTTGATCTGTGACCTCTGTCATAGAAAATGCTTGTCCGGACCGTATTTTCAATACTATAACACTTGGAGATACCAAACTTGAGATGTGGATACATCTTGGGATAATGGTGTGTCGCGTACCAAAATAAGGTCACTGTGACCTTGACCTGTGACCTCTGTCATAGAAAATAATTGTCCGGACCGTATTTTTACATAGAGTTATATAGGAAAAACTTGTGGCGAATACTCCTGAAACAACTTATTGGAATTTCATGGAACTTGACAGGAATGTTGCTCTTGATGTCTACAAAATTTTAGGTCGGTAAGAAATTCAAGATGGCCACCACTGCTAAAAATAGATTTTTGTGGCGACTACTTCAAGTGATATTGAATTGGTACCTTTACCAAAATGACTGGTGCGACATGTACTTGATCCTAACCAAGATTCATTTTGATTCAATGTCAAACCTGGCCGCCAGCGGCCATCTTTATTTGCATACAGTTACATAGGAAAAACCTGAAACTACTTAACAGATTTTCATGAAACTAAACAGTAATGTTGCTCTTGATGTCTAGTTGATCCTAGCAAAATGTTAGGTCGGTTGAAAATTCAAGATTGCCGCCACTGCTAATAATAGATTTTAAAAATGTGACTGTGGCGACTCCTTCTCAAAAACCGTAAGTGATATTGAATTGGTACCTTTACCAAAATGACTGGTGTGACATGTACTTAATCCTAACCAAGATTCATTTGATTCAATGTCAAACCTGGCCACCAGCGGCCATCTTTATTTGCATAGAGTTATATAGGAAAAACTTGTGGCGACTACTCCTCTGAAACTACTCCACAGATTTTCATGAAACTAAACAGTAATGTTGCTCTTGATGTCTAGTTGATCCTAGCAAAATTTTAGGTCGGTAGGAAATTCAAGATGGCCGCCACTGCTAAAAATAGATTTTAAAAATGTGACTTTGTGGGGACTACTTCTCAAAAACCGTTAGTGATATTGAATTGGTACCTTTACCAAAATGACTGGTGCAACATGTACTTGATCCTAACCAAGATTCGTTTTGATTCAATGTCAAACCTGGCTGCCAGTGGCCATCTTTGTTTGCATAGAGTTATATAGGAAAAACTTGTGGCAACTACTCCTCTGAAACTACTTCACACATGTTTATGAAACTTCACAGTAATGTTGCTCTTGATGTCTACTTGATCCTAGCAAAAATTCAGTTCGTCCGGAAATTCAAGATGATTGGATGTCAAACATGGCCGCCAGCGGCAATCTTTGTTTACATAGAGTTATATAGGAAAAACTTGTGGTGATTACTCCTCTGAAACTACTTGTTGGAATTTCAAGGAACTTGACAGGAATGTTGCTCTGATGTCTAGTTGATCCTAGCAAAATTTAGGTCAGTAGGAAATTCAAGATGGCCACCACGACTAAAAATAGATTTTCAAAAATGCAATTTTGTGGCGACTACTTCTCAGATATTGATTTGGAACCTTTACCAAAATGACTGGCATGACATGTAGTTGATCCTAACCAAAGTTCGTTTTGATTTGGATGTTAAACATGGCCGCCGGTGGCCATCTTTTTTAACATAGAGTTATATAGGAAAAACTTGTGGCGACTACTCTGAAACTACATGATGGAATTTCATGGAACTTGACAAGAATGTTGTTCTAGCTATTAAAACCTATCAGTAGAGCTTCAAGGTCATTGACCTCTTGTTTTGAAAGGGAGATAACTGATTGTAACATTTAGGAAACAAGGGAATCAACTCTTGGCTTCAACACACTCAAGTTAAGTCTTGAGCCAATTTAAACCACTAAAAGAATCAACCACTAAATCTGTTTTCATTTAATTCAATTCATGCTTAATTGTTTAAGAAAAATAGCACAATATGTTGCACCATCACTTTCATATACTTGAAGAACACAGTATAGTCAACTTATTAAATAATTTATGTTGAGTTTATTGACCTTTGAAGTTTATTATCATAAATGAATGTAACTTTACTGAATTAATAAAACGTGTGATTATAATTATACTGGTATGGTACTCTTATTAATAAAATATTCTAGAATGATAGTTAACTTGGGTAAGAATTTTTTTAAGATCCTAATAACACAATAAAGTTGAAGGTCAGTGTATCAAAGGAAAGATTGTTGATAAATGTTTGCAAGCAAATATTTCAAGGTTATTGTCAATGTCCTCAGACAGTCCATAAAAACAACTGACAAAGAATATTATGTGGACTAGTAATATTTATCGTTTTAAGAGTTCAGCAGTTGTCTCACTGACTGCTTTGTGCCATATCATGCTTTGTGCAATATCATCTTGCTATGCCATGTCTTGCTTCATGTAACATTGCCTTACTTTGTTCAATATCATCTTGCTTTGAGCATATCTTGTTTTGAACATCTTTCTTGCTTTGAGCATATCTCACTTTGTGCAATGTCATCTTTCTGTGCCATGTCTTGCTTTATGCAATATCATCTTGCTTTATATCATTGCTTTGTTCAATATCATCTTGCTTTGAGCATATCTTGTTTTGTACAATATCTTTCTTGCTTTGAGCATATCTCACTTTGTGTAATGTCATCTTTCTGTGCCATGTCTTGCTTTATGCAATATCATCTTGCTTTATATCATTGATTTGTGCAATATCATCTTGATTTGAGCATACCTTGCTTTTTTGCCATATATTGCTTAGTGCAGAATCCTTTTGCTTTGTGCCATATCATCATGCATTATGCCCTGTCTTGCTGATCATCTTGCTGTGTGCAATATCAACTTACTTTGTGCCATTGCTTTATGCACTATCATCTTGCTTTGAATGGTATCTTGCTTTAAGGCATATCTGGCATCGTGCAATATCATGATACTTTTTTCAGTGTCATCTTGCTTTGTGCCATGTCTTACTTTGATCAATATCATCTTGCTTTGAGTATGTCTTCCTGGTTTGTGCCATTGCATTGTGCAATATCATCTCGCTTTGTGCCATGTATTGCTTCATGCAATATCATCTTTGTTCAATACCATCTTCCTTTGTGCCATTGCTTTGTGCAATATCATCTTCCATTGAGTCATATCTTGCTTTAAGGCATATCTTGCTTCTTGCAATATAATCCTAGTTTGTGCCATTGCATTGTGCAATATCATCATGAATGGAGTGGAGCGCTGTGGTCTAGTGGTAGAGCGTTGGACCCATGATCCAAAAGTCGTGGGTCCGATTTCCATCATTGCCATATGCGTTGGGTCCCTGAGCAAGACACTTTATCTGCATTGCTTAGTACTGGTTCTACCCAGGAAGACATCGAGAGTGATTCAAATAAGTTTTCGTTACAATCAATGTAAAATAAATTAGTTTAAACTAATATCATCATGCTTTGAGCATATATTGCTTCGTGCCATATCATTAGTGATTTGTGCCATGCTTCATGCAATATCATCTTACTTTGTTCAATATAATCGTGGTTTGTGCCATAGCTTTGTGCAATATCATCCTGCTTTGAGCCTATCTTGCTTTGTGCCATATATTGCTTTGTGCTATATCTTACTTTGTGCCATATCATTTTGATTTGTGCCATATCTTGCTTAAGCTTTGTGCAATATCATCTTGCTTTAATATCTTGCTTCATGCAATATCATCTTACTTTAATATAATCCTGGTTTGTGCCATTGCATTGTTCAATATCATCATGCTTTGAGCATATTATATTGATTCATGCCATATCATTAGTGATTTGGGTCATTCTTCACGCAATATCATCTTACTTTGTTCAATATAATCGTGGTTTGTGCCATTGCATTGTTCAATATCATCATGCTTTGAGCATATATTGATTCGTGCCATATCATTAGTGATTTGTGCCATGCTTCATGCAATATCATCTTACTTTGTTCAATATAATCCTGGTTTGTGCCATTGCTTTGTGCAGTATCATCTAGCTTTGAGCATATCTTGCTTTGTGCCATATCATTTTGATTTGTGCCATATCTTGCTTAAGCTTTGTGCAATATCATCTTGCTTTATGCCATTGCATTGTGCAATATCATCTTACTTTATGACATATCTTGCTTCATGCAACATCACCTCACTTTGTTTAGTATAATCCTGGTTTGTGCCATTGCTTTGTGCAATATCATCTTGCTTTTAGCATATCTAGTTTAGTGCAAAATCATCTTGTTCTGTCATATATTGTTTGTGCTATATCTTACTTTGTTCCGTATCATTAGCTCTACTGATCAGAGATCAGCAGAGCTTATGCCGTGGTGCGGCGTCCGTCGTCCGTCTGTCCGTCTGTCCTTCTGTCTGTCCGTAAACTTTTATTTGTAGCGACAACTCCTCTGAAACTACTGGATGGATATTCATGAAACTTTACAGAAATGTTGCCCATAAAGTCTAGTTGATCCTAGCAAAAATTCATGTTGATGTGAAATTCAAGATGGCCGCCAAAGCTAAAAATAGAGTTTTAAAATACAAGTTTGTAGCGACTACTTCTTGAAAACTATAAGTGATATTGATATGGGACTTTTTCTAAAATGATCAGCATGACATGGTGTTGATCCTTGTCAAAAATCGTTTTGATTCAACGTTAAACATGGCTGCCAGTCTGTGGCCATCTTTGTTTACATAGAGTTATATAGTAAAAACTTGTAGCGACTACTCCTCTGAAACTACTTGACGGATTGTCATGACACTTTACAGGAATGTTGCTCTTGATGTCTAATTGATCCTAGCAAAAGTTCAGATCGGCCAGAAATTCAAGATGGCCGTCACAGCTAAAAATAGATTTAAAATAAATAAGTTTGTAGCGACTACTTCTTCAAAACTATAAGAGATATTGATATGGGACTTTTTCTAAAATGATCAGCATGACATGGTGTTGATCCTTGTCAAAAATCGTTTTGATTCAACGTTAAACATGGCTGCCAGTCTGTGGCCATCTTTGTTTACATAGAGTTATATAGTAAAAACTTGTAGCGACTACTCCTCTGAAACTAGTTGACGGATGTTCATGAAACTTCACAGGAATGTTGCTCTTGATGTCTAGTTAATCCTAGAAAAATTTCAGGTCGGCCGAAAATTCAAGATGGCCGCCACAGCTAAAAATAGATTTAAAATAAATAAGTTTGTAGCGACTACTTCTTCAAAACTATAAGAGATATTGATATGGGACTTTTTCTAAAATGATCAGCATGACATGGTGTTGATCCTTGTCAAAAATCGTTTTGATTCAACGTTAAACATGGCTGCCAGTCTGTGGCCATCTTTGTTTACATAGAGTTATATAGTAAAAACTTGTAGCGACTACTCCTCTGAAACTACTTGACGGATTGTCATGACACTTTACAGGAATGTTGCTCTTGATGTCTAATTGATCCTAGCAAAAGTTCAGATCGGCCAGAAATTCAAGATGGCCGTCACAGCTAAAAATAGATTTTTAGCTCTACTGATCAGAGATCAGCAGAGCTTATGCCGTGGTGCGGCGTCCGTCGTCCGTCCGTCCGTCCGTCTGTCTGTCTGTCCGTCCGTCTGTCCGTTAACTTTTTTTTTGTAGCGACTACTCCTCTGAAACTACTGAATGGATTTTCATGAAACTTTACAGAAATGTTGCCCATGAAGTCTAGTTGATCCTAGCAAAAATTCATGTAGATGTGAAATCCAAGATGGCCGCCAAATCTAAAAATAGGTTTTTAAAAAACAAGTTTGTAGCGACTACTTCTTGAAAACTCTAAGGGATATTGCTATGGGACTTTTTCTAAAATGATCAACATGACATGATGTTGGTCCTTGTTGAAAATCGTTTTGATTCGACGTTAAACATGGCTGCCAGCGGCCATCTTTGTTTACATAGAGTTATATAATGAAAACTTGTAGCGACTACTCCTCTGAAACTACTTGACGGATTTTCATGAAACTTCACAGGAATGTTGCTCTTGATGTCTAATTGATCCTAGCAAAATTTCAGGTCGGCCGAAAATTCAAGATGGCCGCCACGGCTAAAAATAGATTTTTAAAAAATAAGTTTGTAGCGACTACTTCTTGAAAACTATAAGAGATATTGATATGGGACTTTTTCTAAATTGATCAGGATGACATGATGTGGGTCCTTGTCGAAAATCGTTTTGATTCGACGTTAAACATGGCTGCCAGCGGCCATCTTTGTTTACATAGAGTTATATAATGAAAACTTGTAGCGACTACTTCTCTGAAACTACTTGACGGATTTTCATGAAACTTCACAGGAATGTTGCTCTTGATGTCTAATTGATCCTAGCAAAATTTCAGGTCGGTCGGAAATTCAAGATGGCCGCCACGGCTAAAAATAGATTTTTAAAAAATAAGTTTGTAGCGACTACTTCTTGAAAACTATAAGAGATATTGATATGGGACTTTTTCTAAAATGATCAGCATGACATGATGGTTATCCGAGTCGAACATTATTTTGATTCGACGTTAAACATGGCTGCCAGTGGCCATCTTTGTTTACATAGAGTTATATATTGAAAACTTGTAGCGACTACTCGTCTGAAACTACTTGACGGATTTTTATGAAACTTCACAGGAATGTTGCTCTTAATGTCTAATTGATCCTAGCAAAATTTCAGATCGGCCAGAAATTCAAGATGGCCGCCACAGCTAAAAATAGATTTAAAAAAAATAAGTTTGTAGCGACTACTTCTTGAAAACTATAAGTGATATTGATATGGGACTTTTTCTAAAATTATCAGCATGACATGATAGTTATCCGAGTCGAACATTATTTTGATTCAATGTTAAACATGGCTGTCAGCGGCCATCTTTGTTTACATAGAGTTATATAATGAAAACTTGTAGCGACTACTCCTCTGAAACTACTTGACGGATTTTCATGAAACTTCACAGGAATGTTGCTCTTGATGTCTAATTGATCCTAGCAAAATTTCAGGTCGGCCGGAAATTCAAGATGGCCGTCACTGCTAAAAATAGATTTTCAAAAAACAAGTTTGTAGCGACTTCTTCCTGAAAACAAAATCAATCAGTAGAGCTTCAAGGTCATTGACCTTGTTAAAAAATAAGTTTGAGCGACTACTTCTTGAAAACTATAAGTGATATTGATATAGGACTTTTTCTAAAATGATCAGCATGACATGATGTTGATCCTTGTGGAAAATTAGTTTGATTCGACGTTAAACATGGCTGCCAGTGGCCATCTTTGGTTACATAGAGTTATATAGTAAAAACTTGTAGCGACTACTCCTCTGAAACTAGTTGACGGATGTTCATGAAACTTCACAGGAATGTTGCTCTTGATGTCTAGTTAATCCTAGAAAAATTTCAGGTCGGCCGAAAATTCAAGATGGCCGCCACAGCTAAAAATAGATTTAAAATAAATAAGTTTGTAGCGACTACTTCTTCAAAACTATAAGAGATATTGATATGGGACTTTTTCTAAAATGATCAGTATGACATGATGTTGGTCCTTGTCGAAAATCGTTTTGATTTGACGTTAAAAATGGATACCAGCGGCCATCTTTGTTTACATAGAGTTATATAATGAAAACTTGTAGCGACTACTTCTCTGAAACAACTTGACGGATTTTCATGAAACTTCACAGGAATGTTGCTCTTAATGTCTAATTGATCCTAGCAAAAGTTCAGGTCGGCCGGAAATTCAAGATGGCGGCCACGGTTAAAAATAGATTTTCAAAAAAAAAGTCTGTAGCGACTACTTCCTGAAATCAAAATCAATCAGTAGAGCTTCAAGGTCATTGACCTCTTTTTTGATTTGTGCCATTATTTCCTTAGTGCAATATCATCTTGCTCTGTGCCATATATTGCTTTGTGCTGTATTTTACTTTGTACCGTATCATATTGATTTGTGCCATACATTGCTTTGTGCAATATCATATTGCTTCGTATCATTGCGGTGTGCAATATCATCTTGCTTTGAGCATATATTGCTTTTGCGTCATATCATTAATGATTTGTGCCATGTCTTGCTTCGTTCAGGATCATCTTGTGTTTTGCCATATCACCCTTAAAAATAATACATTCGACATTTCTGAACATTGTATATGTTAAATACCATGGTTTTATAAATTATATGTTACCACTGCAGTCTCAGTACAACAATGCCTATAGTTACGTAGCCAGGAAGCGTGGCGTGGGTATTATGAATGATGTACAGCAGAGATCTATCATGTGTTAGCGGAGGTGAAAGGGCGTGAAGTGTCGGCAGCTAGGGCAGTGATCCGTGAGAGATGGATTTCCCTTCACATCATCAATAATTGTGAAGTAAGCGAAGCCTCAATTAGCAGGCATTTGTGCAGAGACGTTGTGTATTGGAAAAATATAAATAGCTGTAGGCAGTCGGATAGTTAGATAGTAGTTAGATATTTATAAGCTTAAGTGAGAGCTGATATCTTGTTTGGTGGCTGTTTGCAAATTGACAGCATTGTACAGCATGCTAGTGTTAGTATACCTCAACAATCCAACCGGCTGCCATCGACCGACTGCCGTCATCACAGGAATTACCAGTGTCGTCCGCGTGTGATTTATCTTTTTTGAAGTAGATTTAAATGGAGATGAACATGGATATTATGATGTTTTTTTTACAACAGGGCTGTTAACGTAATGTGTGTATCTTGGTATCTCTGGCTGTCAGTTGACTGCTCATCTGTGTGATAACCTATATGATAGGAAAGGTTATTTAATAATATACAAACATTAAAAGCTTTGTTGACCTTTTTGTGCATTTGAGAGTGGGAATGTGACCATGATTAAACATAGCCCGATAGCTGGATATTGTTGGTGATTAGGATGTTACCTGATTACACACACACTCAATATGATAATGTTTTACAAATGTTTAAATCAAGGCATGTTGGTGTAAAATGGCGGATTATATATTATACCGTATTAACGGTTGATGGAGTGATTTTATATAAGTGTAAAACGCGTTAAAGGTGGGTTAATTGATCTCATCGCAGCCGTTTGTCAGGTGTCGATAGTGCAGGTTAAAGGATAAATCAGTTATAAATGCTCGCCTTTTGTGTGATCTCCCTATTAGATTATAGTGTATACGAAGGCTTTATCTTTCTCGGCTGTTGTGTTAAGTCGAAATGATGACAGGTAAAATAATATTACCAGAAATTTATAAGAAAAGGGACAATGGGATAATGTAGTGATCAATCTTGCTTTTGAAATATGGAAATGATTTCACTGACTTCATCATCGGATTTGTCAGGGTGTTGTGTAGGTGTAAACTGTCGTGAAGGAGGCCAAGGTATCTGACATGGAATGGTTTCACATGGATATGATAATTGTTAACGATGAATACCTGAGCTTAATTAATAGATAATTGGCTTCTATGATGATAAATGTCGCTAGTGTAACTATCTGGATTTCCTCTTATGTTTGATGTTTGAAACACTTCCACAGTTTTCTGATTTTCCTCTTCTTCTTCAGGCGGATTTTTTATTTATGAGTTATTTCTTCATAAAATATGAAGTTTATATTACCGTTGTTGATTTAGTGTGAAATTACTGAATATATATGTATTGGTCATAAAATTGCTATTTTTCTGACATTTTATTGGTATATAATTTTTCCCAAAGGTTAGCTGCGCATACAAAAAGTTAATGTTATATTTTGTGTGTGGTATAGATTCAGTAACACAGTTCATTGATAATTTATTTAGAAGTTTTTGTGGAAAATTAAATGTGAAATCATACGCACATTTTTTCAGGAAGAGAGTTGGAAGACTCATTTATCTCAGTAAAGATATAGAAAAACAAAGGATAAAATATTTCAAGAAAAAAAACACAC
The DNA here is from genome assembly GCA_037043455.1 of Cyrtodaria siliqua. Taxonomy (NCBI): domain Eukaryota; kingdom Metazoa; phylum Mollusca; class Bivalvia; order Adapedonta; family Hiatellidae; genus Cyrtodaria; species Cyrtodaria siliqua. The sequence continues at coordinate 25,181 of JAWPHD010018699.1, forward strand.
AGAAGAACAGCATGTTGATGATAGACAGAATTTAATTCTGTAGATAAAGGAATAAGATTTTAGTTAGTGGCACGATCTGACACGAGTGAAGGATCGACCATGTCACTACAGAATGTGTATGGGATGTTGGGAATGGATATATACAACATGTACCCGCAGTTGGCGGCCCTGCACGGCATGTACCCGCCCACTCATATACCAGGTTTGTGCCCATTGGCTGTTTGTTTTTGTTGTTCACACTTCGGTTTTAAAGAAATCTTGAATGAACTAACTACAGTGTCTCAACTCTGCGGAGGCGACTTAGTCCTTCCCCTTATATGTCCCCACTCATTATATGTATATCCACTCATCATTTTTTTTTTTTTATATGTCTCAGTGTTAGAGTAATAGAGCATAAATATTATGTTCCCAACTGTATTACTTTACTCCTTTTCCTGAGTTATTGCTGATCCAAAATGTATGCATATTGCACAGTCGTGAAAATAACTGTATATTGCTGTATTGTTCTAATGTAGGGACTTTTGCTCATGTCTGTCCCAAAATCTTCAAGCACAAAAAACAAAACCCAAAATGGCAAATGGCGGCTAAATAATAGAGTCGGTCGGGTTAGCGGAAACAAACACTTTTTTCTTTTAAGCCTTATGGAACTTGACATACAAGCCGCATTCAAACTTGATCAGTTCTGGAGAAATTTTATTGTAAACCAAATTTTGGTGATTACCTACATGCATCACCCTTATCATGAAAGTATCTTGTTAATCCAGCTAATGAGATGATCCTCACTGATGATAGGAGTTGTTGGAACAGTAAATTCATAGAGATTATTTAACTGCTGGGATCGATTATAGGGAAATCCTTCACGAGTGGTAGACGTGTGGTTCTTTTCACGAACGAGCACACGCGATTGAGTGAAAGTGCGCTCGTTCGTCAAAAAAAAAAGCACGTCTACCATTAAGTGAAGGATTACCCAATAATTGATCCCAGCAGTTAAATAATCTATTTATTACATTTTAAATTACGTTTTTGCAATCAAATAATCGCTTTATTGAACGTTATCGGCGGATGACGTCGACGTCAGCAACACTTTGTTGACGTCACGACTCAACGTCGCAACGTTAGTTATTATTGTGTTCTAAGTTAGCAACGTTAGTTATTATTGTGTTCTGAGTTAGTTATTAATATTTAGCGATTATGAATATTCTTGCACTGAGAAATCCCGATCTTTCACGCTTAGAAATGTAATAAATATCATTATTCAATGGTTTCTCTTTTATATAGTGAGAAAGCTATCTAGCTGGCTTGCTGAACGTCGGTGGTTCTACGCAGGTGCAGGCCCATGCATGAAAATTGTCCATAGGGGCACCTGGGGTCTTCCTTCACCAATGGAAGCTATGATCTTAGCTGTTGGTGCGACCATAAAATCAAATTCAATTCAGTTCTTTTATATAAAAAACGAAATGGAGTTTTACATCCCATAAAGGCATCATATTTGGTTATATTCAAAATATTGCGACAGCCACCTCCGAGGGATGTGAAATGAAGGATGAAGTTTCCTCTCAGACATGACTCTTCCAGGAAGCAAACCAAACCAGACAGAGATCTATGCTCTGGTTGGTTACTCCTATTAAAATATGACACTGTTTTATTTCTTAATTTATAGACAGTTTTAAAAAGGGCCTAAAGAAGGATTGGTTACGTTTTTCCTTTTGAAGTCATTCTCTATAAATAAAGAATTTCTTCGCCTACTTAATTTTTAAAAGAAAGATGTCTAAAGAAAAGGAAAGATATAAAAATGGGTCAGGGAAAGTAGCACTCAATGACGACAGTCAACCACAAAACACAAAAACAAACACGCAAACAAACGAGAAGGCAAAAGTAATAAAAAATGCAAACAACATCACAAACACAAAAGGGTTGACAATAGGGCTTCCGCCTTGGAACGGTCAGTGGCCACTGGGGGTTTAAACCAGGTTCTAGGGTGCACCAAACCTCACACTTACCCTATTGCCATCCCAATTAAGCGGGACAGTGTAAATAAAGAAATCCCCGCCATGAAATATTCTCTAACCAACAAGGCAGCGTTAAAAGGCAATATAAGTTAAACACCTAGATGCTCGTGTATATATAAATACAAAAAAAAAAAAAGGCCTTTAAAGCTACAATAAAGGTACTCAATGACTTGGCAGAAGCCAGAGCAACAAGAGAATAAACAACTGAGGGCACGACAACAGTTTAAAAAGGAGTCCATTTCCAAATCGACTTGTAAATATTTGGTCGTGATAATCGTCTATTCTGAGGGTACCTGACTATTAGATTTTAAATCTGGCCCTTATTTTATGCTGTAATTTGAGGATAGGGGTCAACTATTTGCTGTAAAACTATTTTTAAATACTATATTTTACTGAGTGATATGTTGAGTTAAGAATCTAAAGGAGTGTTTATAACTTGTTGAAAATCATTGTTCCATTTACCTTTCCCATAAAAAACAAACAGAAAGTTTAAGGTATTTATTGTGGTTATAAAGTATTTGCCAAAACTCTTAAATGACATAAGGACAGCTTTATCCATATAACTGAGATCAAGGTAAATAATGAAACTCAAATTGTTAATTACTTTAACCCTTAGCCCACTATGAATGTATAATGGACCGTCCTTACTTTGAATTTGGACCATTCTATTTATGTTACAAAGGGGTGTTTTGATTAAATGACTGATGAGCAGCCAGACAGGGTAAACCATGATCAGCCAGGCTAAGAGTTATTTCATATTCGGGAATATTCTTTCACTGTATTTTTTTTAAAACCGCAACACTATATAAACGTAACACAATCGGGAAGTTGTATACCACAAGTTAACCGAGTACTTCAGGTGATATATCAGTCGTGATTTTGTTACGATTACATAAGGTCACCCCAGGTGTGTCGGTAAAATAGGGTCACCCCAGGTCTTGTCATGTGTATGTGAACTAATAGGAAAATTGTTGCTTTCTTTGTTTGTTTGTTTGTTTGAATGGTGTTTTATGTCATTTTTAGCACATGATTGTAAGGCCATATATAAAGGCGTTTTTTTTTTGTGGTAGAGGCCGACCACCCCATTTTCCTAGATAGAACCAGTACTTTATACCTTCCGCCATCCTTACGAATCAACACTATCTCACAAGTGAGCGCAGTTGTTGCAGGGCCTTGTATTGAATCCCTCATCTGCACTTTTAAAATGTGCCACCCCACCAAAATACACACCCTCCTGCCCACCTGCCCTCCCCATCCTGCTCCCCCTCACATCCACCCCATAAAAGTTATAAATCTCAAATCCTGAATCCACTCCTGATGTTTCATAGTTGTAGTTCATTTTGAAAATATTCTGAGTATTTTTTCTCTGCATATATTCTGAGTATATTTCATGCTTTACATAATTTTTCTTTCCATATTTCATGTCATTTAAATATTATACAAATTAAACATTACTGGAGACTCCAGTAAGTGTTGGAGAGAAGCATGTTTCTTATTTTCTCATCTGCAATCTTCTGTTCATGTGCTGTAAGCTGTTATTTCATGAATCTTGCAAATGCATCAGTGCATTGCGTTTTAATTAAATAAACATGAAAATAGAATCTTTATTGGTATACGCCTGCTGTAAGGTTTAAAATCGATACCTATGAAGTGCTTAGTGTAGCCGGTTTCTGACATTCCTTGTGATGAAAGGGATCATCTTATCGTAAAAGTGTTATAAAAATCTAGAAACTTAAAACAAGGAGAAGTAACTCCGCTATATATTGTTTTGCATTTTCAGCATGCTGCAGTTAAAGAGTAAAACATGTTTGAGATAAGTTGTAACTCTGTTTGAGATAAGTTTTGAGATAAGTGGTAACTCTGTTTGAGATAAGTGGTAAAACATGTTTGAGATAAGTGGTAACTCTTTTTCTTACTCTGCTGTTTTGTATGTTTGTTTGAGATGAGAGTGGTAACTCTGTTTTCTTACTCTGCTGTTTTGTATGTATGTTTGAGATAAGTGGTAACTCTTGTTTTGTATGTATGTTTGAGATAAGTGGTAACTCGTGTTTTCTTACTCTGCTGTTTTGTATGTATGTTTGAGATAAGTGGTAACTCTGTTTTCTTACTCTGCTGTTTTGTATGTATGTTTGAGATAAGTGGTAACTCTGTTTTCTTACTCTGCTGTTTTGTATGTATGTTTGAGATAAGTGGTAACTCTTGTTTTGTATGTATGTTTGAGATAAGTGGTAACTCGTGTTTTCTTACTCTGCTGTTTTGTATGTATGTTTGAGATAAGTGGTAACTCTGTTTTCTTACTCTGCTGTTTTGTATGTATGTTTGAGATAAGTGGTAACTCTGTTTTCTTACTCTGCTGTTTTGTATGTATGTTTGAGATAAGTGGTAACTCTGTTTTATTACTCTGCTGTTTTGTATGTATGTTTGAGATGAGAGTGGTAACTCTGCTGTATTCAGAAAAAGGAGTGGTGATTTTTCTAACTCTGCTGTCTTATACCAGTATGTAAATTTTGTGAGATAGAAGTGTTAACTCTTCTGTTTGTCTGAGAGAGGAGGGATAACTGCTGTCGTATATTTAAGTTTTCAGAGATGGGAATGGTAACTGTGCTGTCTTTTGAGATAAGAGTGGTAACTCTTGTTTTCTTTCATGTATGTTTTCTGAGATAGGAGTGGTAACTCTTCTGGTTGTCTGAGATAGGAGGGAAAACTCTGCTGTCTTATATGTAACTTTTCTGAGATAGGAGTGGTAACTCTGCATTTTCAGAGATGGGAATGGTAAATGTGCTGTCTTTTGAGATAAGAGTGGTAACTCTTGTTTTCTGTTATGTATGTTTTCTGAGATTGGAGTGATAACTGCTGTTTTCTGATAATCGAGTGGTAACTGCTGTTTCAGAGATAGGAGTGGTAACTCTGCTATTTCAGAGATAGGAGTGGTAACAATGCTGTTTCAGAGATAGGAGTGGTAACTCTGCCGTTTCAGAGATAGGAGTGGTAATTATACTGTCTTTTGGGATAAGAATGGTAACTCTGCCATCTTGTATGTATGTTTGGTAACTCTGCACTGCTGCCTTGTATGTATCTATAGGATAATGTTTTAGCTAGATTTCATGCATATTGACAGTAGATTTTGGAATAATATTTGCCTCATATATATATATATATATTACAATAGTGTTTTAGCGACCATTAGATGAGTGGTTACTTAAGCATTTTAAGATAACGTCTTTGGCAAAATTACTAGGGACACACCGCTTATAATAAATTATATATGTAATATATTTTGCTTTGCATACATTTAACATTTCAAAATTTATTTGCATTTTTTGTCGGCTTTTACACACTGGATCACAATTAAATACTAGTTCCTGTGTTAAACAGAGCAAGAAATGAGGGGGAAAAGAGATAAGGGGAAGTAACTGTCAGCAATAAAGACAGTTCCCTGAGATTTGATTGGTTAATATTCCAAGGTAGAAGTAATGTTGTTTGAATGAAATTAGCGAATGCTTTAACATGATTCAGTATTTAACCACTGCAACTGTTGAATGCATTAAAACGTGCCAAGGTGTGTCGTGTAAACTGTGAAAACAAAATTTCGACATGACCGTCTATCAAAGAGGGTCACAGTGGTTGCTGAAGTGACAAGGCTGAAGTATGTTGTAGCTGCGAATGAAACATCTTTTATGTCAAGTTTGAGTGTGAGCATGTAAACCTGAGAAATAAAATTCCAACACAAAAGTTCCTTAGTCTGTATCAAAAGCAGGTCAGTTTGAAGGATGGAGTGGCGCGGTGGAAGAATGTCAGAACCGAGGCTGGAACATCAGTCTGGACACGAACGCCACGTCTGCATTTTACTTATTCCTGATGTTAGTCACGACTCTTAAAGCTTCATCAGCAAATATTTCTGGTCAAATTGGTGACCTCTGAAGGAAAAAATATGAAAAAGAGTTTTCTTTAGTTTGAGTTTGAGTTTGGTGATTGAGCATTAGTGTTTAGGTGTTAAAACGTTTGATATTTTTTGAGATATTTTTATTTTGTTGGTCTTTTTTAATAACATAAATGTTCTCATTGTCATATTTTTGCATAGTTTAAATAACTACTGATAACTAAAGATGTTATCGTGGAATTTTCATGTTTAGCTCGGCTATTCAATTAATAAGAGAGCTTATGTACTCGCCAAGACGTTGGCATCCCACATCAAGGTTTGGAACCCAAATTATGATAGCCCTTAAAATGTGTCCCATTTCACATCAAATTCTGTGTGTAATCTGTGTTTACAAGTCTATCTATCTCATTTCTTACCAAGCACAACCAAATTTGGCAATTGGGCTGTTAGCTTCCTTATAGCATTATCTTAAGAACTTCTTAAGTAATTTTGGTTCCTGTAACCCCTGGTCTCCCATGGAACCCAAATTCTGCCCTTAAAATGTGTCTCATTTCACATCAAATTTTGCATGATTTTGCATGTAATCTGTGTTTACAGGTCTATATCTTTTACATTTCTTGTCCTTGCTCAGCTAAATTCGGAAATTGGTTTCCTTATAGAATTTTTAAAGGGTTTGCATCAGTAATTTTGTCTTCTACAAATTCTGGGCTCCCATGGAACCCAATTTGTGATGGCCCATAAAGTATGCACTTTACAGATCAAGGTTTGCATGTAAGCTGTTGTATCTCTATATCTCTTAAAATCTTTTTCTTATGTCACCCAAATTTTGGTTTGGGATTTCTTATAGAGTTATTCATCTTATTCAGACTTTACCCATTATTATTATTATTGGGGCATGGGCTCCCCCACCCACACACCACAACCCGAAACCAAATTATTTTTTACATAATTATTTGTGTGTTGTTTTGGTAAATTCTTATATACATATACATATAGCTAGCTACATTGCACCCACCCACTGAGGCCACAATAAAAATTGCTAGATTCTCATCCCCTCCCTCCCCGAGTTGCCTTTCGACCACAACTTTCTTTAAAATGACAGCAATTTTGGATTAAAAATGATAAAAATTAAAAATAAAATTTCACAACCCTGCAGCATTTTACTATAATTTGTATGAGATTCTAACAATAATTTTATATTGGCCTTAGTTTCTATACCTGCCCTGCCCCACAACCACATCCCCACATTTTTTTAGCCCTATTTTCTGATTTTATATACTGGCAATATAATTTATTTTTCTCTGAAAAAATCAAATAGTCAAGCTGCGCTGTTTTCCGACAGCTCTTGTTTGCTTGTAAGTTAATGAACAACAGTACAAGTGTTCAGGAATATGCAGCTAAATGCAGTTAACTATCCCTTAATAAAAGCAATTTAACCTTTTCTTATGCTTTTTGACAAGCATTTAATTTAAAATTACAGTTTTATGATTTACTATCAAATTAAAATACTTAAGAGAAATTCCAACAACAAAAAAAGTGTTTTTAGTGTTTTTTGTTGTTGCAATTTTCAATTATCTGAAAATGGATTTCTTCTGGATTTCTTTTTAATATGATAAACATTAATTTCTTCATTTGATTGTTTGATAATATACCGATAGAAACGATGATTATTTTCCTTAAACCAAATGAACAGGTTTTGAAATTGATTTATTGAATGCTTTACAACCCAATGCCTAACGGTCATTTTGAAAAGAAAAGAAATTGTGTATGAAAACAGGATGACTTCAAAAGACATGTTTTCTTTTCAAAAGTATTTAATCCATTTGAAATGTCTACAGATGCCTTTCATTGTCCATGTTTCACACAAATTCTTTTGTATTTTGAGAATTTTACATTGGGAGAATTTACTGACATTCTGAAGTCTTCAAAAAGGAAAAGATATTTTGATTGTTAAACTGTTTTTTTCCCCCCGACTGCTATTACATGACATTCGTGCCTTTACACACAAGGACGACAATACTGAGCTAATTTCCCTTATTACAATTTGTATTAAGAGATGGCTTATCTTGATGAAACTTGCTTCTTGGAGCTGCTCTAAACATGCCATGACTTGTCCTACTTGCTTTGTCTCTTGCTACTCAAGCTGCTTGTTGTACTTTTTGTGTTGGACATCTACACTTGTGTACTTGTTGTGTTGGACATCTACACTTGTGTACTTGTTGTGTAGGACATCTACACTTGTGTACTTTTTGTGTTGGACATCTACACTTGTGTACTTGTTGTGTTGGACATCTACACTTGTGTACTTGTTGTGTTGGACATCTACACTTGTGTACTTGTTGTGTTGGACATCTACACTTGTGTACTTGTTGTGTTGGACATCTACACTTGTGTACTTGTTGTGTTGGACATCTACACTTGTTGTACTTGTTGTGTTGGACATCTACACTTGTTGTACTTGTTGTGTTGGACATCTACACTTGTGTACTTGTTGTGTTGGACATCTACACTTGTGTACTTGTTGTGTTGGACATCTACACTTGTTGTACTTGTTGTGTTGGACATCTACACTTGTGTACTTGTTGTGTTGGACATCTACACTTGTGTACTTGTTGTGTTGGACATCTACACTTGTGTACTTGTTGTGTTGGACATCTACACTTGTGTACTTGTTGTGTTGGACATCTACACTTGTGTACTTGTTGTGTTGGACATCTACACTTGTGTACTTGTTGTGTTGGACATCTACACTTGTGTACTTGTTGTGTTGGACATCTACACTTGTTGTACTTGTTGTGTTGGACATCTACACTTGTGTACTTGTTGTGTTGGACATCTACACTTGTTGTACTTGTTGTGTTGGACATCTACACTTGTGTACTTGTTGTGTTGGACATCTACACTTGTGTACTTGTTGTGTTGGACATCTACACTTGTTGTACTTGTTGTGTTGGACATCTACACTTGTGTACTTGTTGTGTTGGACATCTACACTTGTGTACTTGTTGTGTTGGACATCTACACTTGTGTACTTGTTGTGTTGGACATCTACACTTGTGTACTTGTTGTGTTGGACATCTACACTTGTGTACTTGTTGTGTTGGACATCTACACTTGTGTACTTGTTGTGTTGGACATCTACACTTGTGTACTTGTTGTGTTGGACATCTACACTTGTGTACTTGTTGTGTTGGACATCTACACTTGTGTACTTGTTGTGTTGGACATCTACACTTGTGTACTTGTTGTGTTGGACATATACACTTGTGTACTTGTTGTGTTGGACATCTACACTTGTGTACTTGTTGTGTTGGACATCTACACTTGTGTACTTGTTGTGTTGGACATCTACACTTGTGTACTTGTTGTGTTGGACATCTACACTTGTGTACTTGTTGTGTTGGACATCTACACTTGTGTACTTGTTGTGTTGGACATCTACACTTGTGTACTTGTTGTGTTGGACATCTACACTTGTGTACTTGTTGGCTTGTTATTTTGCGATTGTTTATTGCACTTGTTGCATTGCTCTTGTGCACTTGTTGTGTTGCACTTGCTTTGCACTTGAACTTGTTGCACTTGTTGCATATGCACTTGTTGTTGTGCACTGGTTGCATTGCACTTGTTGCATTACAATTGTTGACTTGCACTTATTCATTGCACTTGCTGCATTGCGCTTGTTGTATTGCACTTGTTGCATTGCACTTGTTGCATTACAATTGTTGCATTGCACTTATTCATTGCACTTGTTTTGTTGAACTTGTTGCATTGCACTTGTTGTGTTGCACTTGTTGCATTGCACTTGTTATGTTGCACTTGTTGCACCACAATTGTACTTATTCATTGCACTTGTTTCGTTGAACTTGTTGCATTGCACTTGCTGCATTGCACTTACTGTGCTGCACTTGTTGCGTTGAACTTGTTGCATTACAATTGTTGTTATGTTGCACTTGTTATGTTGCACTTGTTATGTTGCACTTGTTGCATTACAATTGTTGTTGTGCTGCACTTATTCATTGCACTTGCTGTGTTGCATTTGTTGCACTTGCTGTATTACATGTGTGCACTTGTACTAATGCACTTGCACCTGTTGCTATGTATTTGTTGGTAGCTGTATTGTCTGTCACATGTAGGTGTTTTGTGACTGTCAGTCTGCCATGCTTTACCACCAGATGGTGGTTGTGTGTCAACACATATTTGTCTGATGTCACCCGCATGTCACGGGGGCAGACAGGTCATAACTAGTTGTAAATGACAGGAATGTGCTAACGGCCTACAATTGAAGGTAAAGTCCAGCTTTTGCTTCAGATGGTTACAATCCTGTACAAACAGCGTGGCTTAGTGGTAGCATGTCCGCCTCACATGCAGGAGGTCGTGGGTTTAATCCTCGGACGGGTCATACCAAAAACTCAATAAAAATGATACTGGTTGCTCCCTTGCTTGAGTTTCAGCATATAAAGGGTAGCTCTAGGACTGGTTGGCCTGGTTTCAGTATAATGTGACTGGGGTGTGGGTGGGGGTATCCGGGTGTTGGTGGGGTATGTGGGGTAGCTCTAGGACTGGTTGGCATGGTGTCAGTATAATGTGACTGGGGTGTGGGTGGGGGTATCCGGGGTGTTGGTGGGGTATGTGGGGTAGCTCTAGGACTGGTTGGCATGGTGTCAGTATAATGTGACTGGGGTGTGGGTGGGGGTATGCAGGGTGTGGGTGGGGGTATGCGGGGTGGGTGGCATCAGGTCTTGTGTCTATGGCATGGTATTTCAGTATGGCAGCACTATAAAGATGAACATTAACTGTCGTGATCGACTGAAATATTGTGAAAATACATACATACAGCCCTGTTAACCACTGAGCTTCCACTTTTGATGAAAATACAAAAGACACAGTTCCAATAGAATCAAGCTTGTGAATGAACAAGGAGTGTTCAACATAGTCTATCCACATCTGAAATGGTCCATGTCAGACTGAGTGTGTTAAGTCATCTTACATTCATCTTACATTCATCTTACCTTCATCTTACATTTATCTTACATTCAGCTTACATTCATCTTACATTCATCTTGCATTCATCTTACATTCATCTTGCATTCATATTGCATTCATCTTACATTCATCTTACATTCAGCTTACATTCAGCTTACATTTAGCTTACATTCATCTTGCATTCATCTTACATTCATCTTACATTCATCTTACATTCATCTTGCATTCATCTTACATTCATCTTACATTCAGCTTTCTTCAATGTTGTTTGCTGATCCAGTAAAATGCCCAACACAGACATCAGCACCATGAACTAGGGCTTTTTTGCTGTTTGTAACAGAGACCTGTAAAAGGCCTCTTCCCAGATGAAAACTTCGACTGTTTTTTCCCCAACTGTGGCAGAAATTGTTCCCAATTAGAAGCAGCAGTCTCTCAGAATTTGGGAAAAAGCATTAATTCTGCTATGTTTTTTTGTCTGTTATTAAAGTCAGTTCTGGCTGAGAAGTCAATAAATAATAATAAATAATGGATGAAAATATAAATAAAGCATAGCATTGTCATATTTACTTAATTGATGAAATCTTACATCTTTCCCAAAATGGTCAGTCCTGGGCCTATTCTCAGTTTTGTGGGGGAAAAAGCCTGTGATCATCTGTGATGATGTTGGTGACACCTCAGGCACCATCAACAAGGATGTCGTTGAAGCATCATTGTCATTGTTCTTGTGGTCATGCATCATCCATAGCAGCATCCGGATCATGAGCACCAGCAGCTTCATAGTTTCTAAGAATAGCAGTGGAGTGAAGATATTATTTCATGCTGTCCAGTGTTGCTGAAACTCATTTTCTTGCTTAACTCAGGCCATTCTTAAAAATTATTTGTTTGCTGTTTCCCGACCCAGGATTTTATAAGTGGGTAGGTAGGTGAATTTATTTTTTTGCCAAAGACAGTAAAAAACCATAAGAAATTAAAGAAAAATATACTAAAAACAGTAAACAGTAAAAAAAATATTTTGTTAAAGAATTGCTATAGAAAGTTTTGGGTAGGGCCCTTTTTGGTGGGTAGGTAGGGAAACAGCAAACCAACAATTTTTTATGGTCGGCCCCAATTATGTAACTCACTGAAATAACTTACCAACTAAAATTTATAAAAAAAGCATTTCTATAATTTCTTAGTTTAAACTTATTTATTTTTACATTGATTGTAACGAAATCTCTCTGAACTTATTTTAATCACTCTCGGTGTGTTCCTGGATAGAACCAGTATACTAAGCTAATGCAGATAGTTTCTTGCTCAGGGACACAACACATATGGTCATGGCGGGGATCAAACCCACAACTGTCAATCATAGGTCCAACGCTCTACCACTAGACCTCAGAGCTGCACTGAAATTTATTTCTTAAGCCAAATTAAATTACTTGTGTGGTTCCGATTTCCTGAACACCCTCTTTTTAAGAGCCAACCCTTAACATTTTATGCCCTTTTAAATCATGTTTTTATCTGTTCTGTATCTGATATCGCTAAAAATATATTTCAGTTAGTTTATTAGTTTAAAAAAGTAATGATCGGGAAAAAAGGACAAAATATAAAATAAAAATATTTTTAGAAAATAAAATGTACCTCCATATCACCGATTGTTGATTGCCTAATTTATTACAGAATTATGTCCCTTTGACAAAATTTAAGCGGGGATATTTATCATCCTGATAGTTCTAGTTTTAGCATGTAATAGCTACCACAAGATATAATATTATTTGGCCTTCTGTATCATCAACCTAAGCAAAAATCGAAGGCTGCAAGCTAGACACATGAGTACTCCAGATTTTGTCTGGCCTAAAATTCACATCAATCCTGGAAAAAAATAGCTACACCTAACATGGGACATAAATAGTGTGTCATCATTAATCATTGTTAACGAGACACTGATGGTTGGAATGGACCAATTAAAATCAATAAAGAACAGGTTTATCTTGTTAATATGGGCTACTTGTACATGGCTGTCATGATAATGAGGTTTCGTATTGGGTGGAAAAAACTTGGCTATGATAATGTCAGAGAGCCAACTGCTGTGCGTGTCAACTCGCCATTCTTCGTTTTCTAAGCCTCACCTAATAAACTTGATAGTAAAAGGCACTGACATAATATTCTCTGTTTATTTACCAGTGATTTTTGAGTCAAATACTAAGAAAGTATCAAGTTGTGGGGGGAAAAAAAGAGAGCGCTTTTCAAGCTAAAAAACAGGAAATATTGCTCTTAATGTGTATGGACTGTCCAAAAAAAACAACAGTTACATAATTTCAGCAGTCAGCACAGAGCACTACAGTGATACTAACATGACATTGAGTTCTGTCCCTGAGTTCTTGATACCGCCAACTATCGTGTCCACCTGATCATCCCCGAACTCACCACCCAGGTCAGACATCAGAATGAGTCGCTTGAAACCAAAACCTTTCTTTCCTCTGAAAAACAGTAAACATGACTGTATTCATTTTTTTATATATAAATCTCCTGAAATTAAAAATTTCTTCCATTTCATGTAAAACAATGTGTAATCATTTTTTATGTGATCTCCTGAAATTAAAACTGGTCTTCCCTCTGGAAAACTGCTACTGGTGTGAAAGAATGTAATGATCTCTTGCAATAAAACCTTTCTGCCTTTTTATAG
>JAWPHD010018700.1:0-38716 GCA_037043455.1 Cyrtodaria siliqua
TTTATTGATCAAAATCACATTTTTGCCGCGTTTGTTCATCAATTTATTGAACTTATATGCCAGTCGGTGATTCAAAATTTCCAGTTGGTTATTCGCCGCGAATAACCAACTACCTACCAGTTGCCAGTTGGGGATTCGGAATTGTTGTATAAGTCGTTATTTTTTTTTATTATTAAGGTATGCAATGATAAACAGTTTTTATTGATCAAAATCACATTTTTGCCGCGTTTGTTCATCAATTTATTGAACTTATATGCCAGTCGGTGATTCAAAATTTCCAGTTGGTTATTCTCCGCGAATAACAAACTACCTACCAGTTGCCAGTTGGGGATTCGGATTTTTGTATAAGTCGCTACTATATTATTTTTTTTATATCTATGCAATGAAGAAAACATGTTATATTGATCATAAGCACATGTTTGACGCATTTGTTCATCAATTTATTAAATTTACGTGCCAGTTGATGATTCAAAATATCTACCAGTTGCCAGTTGGGGATTCGGAATTGTTGTATAAGTCGTTAATGTTTTATTTATTATTAATGTATGCAATGATAAACAGTTTGTATTGATCAAAATCACAACTTTTCCGCGTTTGTTCATCAATTTATTGAATTTACGTGCCAGTTGGTGATTCAAAATATCCAGTTGGTTATTCGCCGCGCATGTTGTATAAGTCGTTATTTTTTTATTTATTTAATTAATGTATGCAATGATAAACAGTTTGTATTGATCAAAATCACAACTTTGCCGCGTTTGTTAATCAATTTATTGAATTTACGGACCAGTTGGTAATTCAAAATATCCAGTTGGTTATTCGCCGCGAATAACCAACTACCTACCAGATGCCAGTTGGGGATTCGGAATTGTTGTATAAGTCGTTATTTTATCCAAAAGAAATTAATGTTTGCAGTGTTAAACAGTTTGTATTGATTAAATTCACATCTTTGCCTCGTTTGTTCATCAATTTATTGAATTTTTATGCCAGTCGGTGATTCAAAATTTCCAGTTGGTTATTCGCCGCGAATAACCAACTACCTACCAGTTGCCAGTTGTGGATTCGGATTTTTGTATAAGTCGCTACTATATTTTTTTTATATCTATGCAATAAAGAAAACATGTTATATTGATCATAAGCACATGTTTGACGCGTTTGTTCATCAATTTATTGAATTTACGTGCCATTTGGTGATTCAAAATATCCAGTTGGTTATTCGCCGCGAATAACCAACTACCTACCAGTTGCCAGTTGGGGATTCGGAATTGTTGTATAAGTCGCTATTTTATTATTTTTTTATTAATGTATGCCATGATAAAGTTTGTATTGATAAAAATCACATCTTTTCGGCGTTTGTTCATCAATTTATAGAATTTATATGCCAGTCGGTGATTCAAAATTTCCAGTTGGGGATTCGGATTTTTGTATAAGTCGCTACTATAATTTTTTTTTATATCTATGCAATGAAGAAAACATGTTGTATTGATCATAAGCACATGTTTGATGCGTTTGTTCATCAGTTTATTGAATTTACGTGCCAGTTGGTGATTCAAAATATCCAGTTGCGAATAACCAACTACCTACCAGTTGCCAGTTGGGGATTCGGATTTGTTGTATAAGTTATTATTTTTTATAAATAAATGCAGTGAATAATCTTTTAATATTGATTAAAATCACATCTTTGTCATTTTTGTTCATCAATTTATCGTTTTTTTTTCTCGCCAGTCGACGGTTCAAAATGTCCAGTTGAGTTGGTTATTCGCAACGAATAACCAACTGGCTACCAGTTGCCAGTTGGGGATTCAGATTTTACATTAAAATTTTCCCTTTTGTTGTTGATTATTTGTATTAACATATAATCTTGAGTAAGACATACAAATTCCCTTGTTATTATAATAATACAAACGAATCCCCAACTGGCAACTGGTTGGTAGTTGGTTATTCGAATAACCAACTGCCAACTACCAACTACCTACCAACTTATCAACCATCACGTTTCGACCTTAACAATAGACATATACCCCAGCAATTTGAACATTTCAATATGGTTAACTCCTTATTATGCTTTTCCATTATATTCGTTAATTTTGAACACTAAAAACTCGAGACGGGCCTTACTTTGTCCGACCATTAATTCACGTGTGTATTACCAATGCTTACCTTCGTTAATTCACATATGTATTACCAATGCTCACCTACTTTAATTCACGTGTGTATTACCAACGCTAACCTCGTTAATTCACATCTGTATTACCAATGTTACATCTGCATTACCAATGCTCACCTATTTTCATTCACATGTGTATTACCAATGCTCACCTACGTTAAATCACATGTGTATTACCAATGCTCACCTACGTCAATTCACATGTGTATTAACAATGTTACAGGTGTATTACCAATGCTCACCTACTTTAATTCACATGTGTATAACCAATGCTCACCTACGTTAATTCACATGTGTATTACCAATACTCACCTACGTCAGTTCACATGTGTATTACCAATGTCACATGTGTATTACCAATGCTCACCTAAGTTAATTCACGTGTGTATTACCAATGTCACATGTGTATTACCAATTCTCACCTACTTTAATTCACATGTGTATTACCAATGTCACATGTGTATTACCAATGCTCACCTACGTTAATACACATGTATATGACAAATGCTCACCTACGTTAATACACATATGTATTACCATGCTCACCTAAGTTAATACACATGTGTATTACCATGCTCACCTACGTTATTACACATGTGTATTACCAATGCTCACCTACGTTAATACACTTGTGTATTACCATGCTCACCTAAGTTAATACACATGTGTATTACCATGCTCACCTACGTTAATACACATGTGTATTACCAATGCTCACCTACGTTAATACACATGTGTATTACCATGGTCACCTAAGTTAATACACATTGATACGTACTTCTTTATCTTCTTTTAAATGTACGAGTTATATATTATTTGAATGAGAAGTTAATAAATTTGCTTAAATAGGTGTGTTTGTGTGTGTGTGTTTGCGCGCGCGCGTGCGTGTGTTTGTGCGTGGCATGCGTGCGTGCTTGCGTGCTTGTGACTAAATGTTTGCATGGTATGCTCACCTCTGTAAAGCAAATAATCATCCTAAGGGTCAGATACAATCGTACATATTGTTTTTAATTGTATCATCTTAACACAAAAACAGGTACATATGATACCATCATAGTTACTTGTTACCCGCATGTATATAAAGCTATATAAGTGTACATCTTTGTCAAGTTGTTTCTATTAATAGCACACATATAAATAGCTGATTTTAGTAATTTCTAAATTATTGTTTAGTAATCCATGCTGAGAGGTGTAGATTGTTACAGAACATTCTTTTAAACTAGAATGTTCCATGTTGGTATATGCTCGGGGTTATAGCAAAAGGTGCAGAAGCGCAACACCCTATACAATTGCTCGGGGTTATAGCACAAGGTGCAGAAGCGCAACACCCTATACAATTGCTCGGGTCGGGGTTATAGCACGAGGTGCAGAAACGCAACATCATATACACTTGCTCGGGGAACACAAGGTGCAGAAGCGCAACACCATATACAATTGCTCGGGGTTATAGCACAAGGTGCTTAAGCGCAACGCCATATACAATTGCTCGGGGTTATAGCACAAGGTGCAGAAGCGCAACACCCTATACAATTGCTCGGGGTTATAGCACAAGGTGCTTAAGCGCAACGCCATATACAATTGCTCGGGGTTATAGCACAAGGTGCAGAAGCGCAACACCCTATACAATTGCTCGGGGAACACAAGGTGCAGAAGCGCAACACCCTATACAATTGCTCGGGGTTATAGCACAAGGTGCAGAAGCGCAACACCCTATACAATTGCTCGGGGTTATAGCACAAGGTGCAGAAGCGCAACACCATATACAATTGCTCGGGGAACACAAGGTGCAGAAGCGCAACACCCTATACAATTGCTCGGGGTTATAGCACAAGGTGCAGAAGCGCAACACCCTATACAATTGCTCGGGGTTATAGCACAAGGTGCAGAAGCGCAACACCCGATACAATTGCTCGGGGTTATAGCACAAGGTGCAGAAGCGCAACACCATATACAATTGCTCGGGGTTATAGCACAAGGTGCAGAAGCGCAACACCCTATACAATTGCTCGGGGTTATAGCACAAGGTGCAGAAGCGCAACACCCTATACAATTACTCGGGGTTATAGCACAAGGTGCAGAAGCGCAACACCATATACAATTACTCGGGGTTACATATACAATTACTCGGGGTTATAGCACAAGGTGCAGAAGCGCAACACCCTATACAATTGCTCGGGGTTATAGCACAAGGTGCAGAAGCGCAACACCCTATACAATTGCTCGGGGTTATAGCACAAGGTGCAGAAGCGCAACACCCTATACAATTGCTCGAGGTTATAGCACAAGGTGCAGAAGCGCAACACCATATACAATTGCTCGGGGTTATAGCACAAGGTGCAGAAGCGCAACACCCTATACAATTGCTCGGGGTTATAGCACAAGGTGCAGAAGCGCAACACCCTATACAATTGCTCGGGGTTATAGCACAAGGTGCAGAAGCGCAACACCCTATACAATTGCTCGGGGTTATAGCACAAGGTGCAGAAGCGCAACACCATATACAATTGCTCGGGGTTATAGCACAAGGTGCAGAAGCGCAACACCCTATACAATTGCTCGGGGTTATAGCACAAGGTGCAGAAGCGCAACACCCTATACAATTACTCGGGGTTATAGCACAAGGTGCAGAAGCGCAACACCCTATACAATTGCTCGGGATTATAGCACAAGGTGCAGAAGCGCAACACCCTATACAGTTGCTCGGGGTTATAGCACAAGGTGCAGAAGCCTACACCCTATACAATTGCTCGGGGAACATCCCCGTCTAAGTGGGGATATTAAGCAATCTCAAAATTTAAATCAACATTTTTTTCAGAGTTGAAGACTAATTAGTTTCCAAATGGACTAGGGACTTCATATATAGTTATATATATATTGGATCATAATATAGCTGTGTTTATGATGTTAATGTTATCTAACATATGTAGGCCATATATAGTAATATATTAAGACCGTTTACAAAGCATGGTCATCGATGTGTGTTAAACTGTGAAGAGAATGGTAAAAACACATATGCATGTGTCTTAAACATAACACGAATGTTTTAGTAAATATTATCAAAACGTATAAATAACAAACTACTATGACTAATTTAATTTATATAATTAAATCAACGTAACTCATCTGATTACTTTATTGCAATAATACAAAACATATATATCAACAATAAAAGGACAATGTATCGTGTACATTTCCTACACACATGGTAAAGTAATATTCTGGCATAGAAGCCGGATGTTGCAGGGATCAGAGCGCCCAATATTTTGGCAACACACACATACGCAAAGAACGTTATGTTGGTTCTCAAGACGAATTCAAAAGCTGCTGTCCCATCCACATCAAAACGCTCTTACTTCTATGTATCATTACACGTCTCACATCACAATGTTTCATAGGGTCCCATTGTAATGCTTTATAGGGTCCCATTGTAATGCTTTTGTTCGTGGCATAGAGATAAACAACATTTACAATATGTATGCTTAAATTCTTCATTGATCCAATAAACGCAATTTAAGACACAATTAACAATATTTAGCAGGTTGAAAAATGTTAAATTCCATGTTTGCTCGGGGAACACCTATAAAAATTTAGCGTAATCATATGACAAGAATACAACCCCGTGGTGATAAGACCCATGATGTGTAAGATGAGGCAGAATTAGCTAGAAATCTTATATCAACATGATTTTTTCCTAAAATGCTGCAGATTTAGAACCTGGTAAGTATAAATGAATGTATGCAATGGAAAGTCCTGTAAAACGTGGAAAATCGGACTTGTTTTTGTTTTTATCTACCTCCTTCATCTGCAGGGCACGAGTATTCAGGGCAGATACTAGTGTTGTGAGGCCTACAGTGGTCCGAAACAAATATTCCACTGTTATGGTATAGAGACGACGAACACGACTCCCTTTTACATTTTCAAAACTATTTAAGAACTTTGTTTGAAAAAGGAAACACAGGAAACACTACTGTAAGTTAAGCTCACCAATGGAATACACTGATGACTGATTTTACATTATACATACTAATTTCATATCTAGGTTGCTAATAGTGCACGATCGAATCATGCCCTGTGTGGTTCCGGGGCTCCGTTTGGTTTCGAGGCAAAGAATAGGGCCACTGCAGATCCCGTTGGAGGGGTAGACAGAGGGGTAGAACACCCCCACCCCAAATTCATGTTCATTTTATCATTTTTTGTTCATTCTCATTGAAGGTCTTCATCATGATCCCTGCATTGTTTCAGGTGACATATCGCTCAGATCACTAGAGCAGTGGCAGAAAAACAATAAACGTGGCTCCAGCGTAAATGGAGTGTCTACAATAGAATTTGCAGCAACTCTGCAGTTCTGCAGGTAAGAAGGTTCTAGGCCCATTCTCCATATTTTATCTCGATGTACATGGAGGATGAGCCTGGCATGTTTATTCCTGTTAGGCGCCATATAACCTTTCATGTGTTGGTGCGCCTTAAATCCCAATTCAATTCAATTCAGTTCAGTTCAATCGAAGCATGGATACGGATGCGTTTCCCATGCAACACAGTTGGGCGGAGCCTAAGATTCAAATTATTTAGTATTCATACAACTTCGAATTCGTCACTTAGCCCGGGTTCAATCCTCCGTGGTGCCACTGTGTTCCGTCGGCGTGTTCTTGGGCAAGACACTTTTCCTTAGCCTCGTCCGTCGGATGGGGACGTAAACCGGTCTATCCTCAGAGCACGTTAAAGAACCATCTGTTTAATGCACAGACGACGTAAGTTTTGTCAACACTATCACAATGTTTAAGCAATAATGACTCGTAATTAAAGCATAAAAGTATAAGTCCATGGAATTTTAAAATCAGTGATACACATGAAACATTACATAAGAGACAGAATATGCTATCATCTGCTCTTAATATCCTAATACTTGTTAATTACATTATTTACTGCATTTTTGGTACCTATAAGAATAGAAACAATCTACCTTTATAGTGAATTATCGTAAAAAGCTTTTCCTTTCTTACCATTGCTTTTTCTCGTTATAGAGCAATCATATAGCTTATTCCAAGCATGTATAACAGTCAAAATTGTTAAAGAAATTAACCCGCCAATATTTATTCACGTTTTTTATGAATTATGAGTTGATAAATCTTAATTCGACGCTCCAGTTTTGGGGTTTGGTCTGCCTAGCTAAAGTCGTTTATATTGTGTCTGTAGAGGATTCTCAAACTATGTAAGTAATATATACTGAGGGAAAAAAAATTAGCAAGTTTTTTAGATAATAATAATGTTGTATACAAGCTATCTTAGTATTACTGGATCTCTCTGCTGCATTTGACACCATCGATCATAGCACACTACTCTATGATGTACTGACATGTTGGGACTTTACAGGCTTGACCCCTACGTTCATTTATTCGTTACGTCATTAAGATTTTCGACTGTAATTGATGTGAGTTTAATAAAATATTGTGTCTATGGCAGTAGTTTCTTGATTTTACAACCAAAAATGTATTATTTCCGGGGTGCACATAAACTTGTTAAACTTTTTTCCCTCAGTATATATACCTCGTCGTCAGTAGGTTTAGAAACGATGTACATATGTTGTAAAATGTGGCGGTTGTTGACGGGTTAGCTATTTTAAAAGAGTATGTACACATAATTCTTGTATACTTATCAAAGGAACTGACGTTGGCCTTTATAGCCGTATTAATCTTGGTTTCAAACAATGTCATTGCAAATAAAATAATATATATATTGCCAGTTTAAAATATATAATACCAATATATTGTCGAAAACTTCCTAAATGGTGATACTTATTATGACATGTTTTTGAGAAGCTGTAAAGTCTCACTTGAATTGAAGTGTGACATAAGTATTTAATAACCATACGAATATCTTTTTAAATTATTATTTATGCCAGCGTACGGAATGTTTGTTTGACACTTAACGAGAGTGCCTGACTATCAACTTAAATGCATTTCTAACTCGTCACGCATAATACAAGAGGCAAACAGTGTTATGCTACCATATACCATTCACATTAGCATAACGATTGCTTAAAGGATGGGCTCGATTATCTATATTCTTTCACGAGATGTGAGGCATGTTGTTTTCCACGAGTTTACAGTTGCGAAACGGTGGGGGGAAAAACACGCATTTGACACCTAAATAAATTACTATAATCAAACCGACAATTTGAGTACGTGATCGAGTATGTGATCGAAACGGACTTAAATGGGGGAAACGAACTTAAATGGGTGAAACGGACTTAAATTGGGGAAACGGACTTAAATGGGGTAAACGGACATAAATGGGGGGAAAAGCTTTTTCGAGCAATCATCTCAAAGTTTAAACTGTCGTACCGGATTAAACCTGACATACACAGATTTGGACGGTAACTTATCAATTCAGTTTTCAATTGCTTTGTAGATAACTAAACATTGTCTAACTAAACAAATATTATTATGTCATCGTTAATATGAGTATTTAAAAAACAAATTAAAATAAGTATATATATAACGAGCGAATATCACATCAAAATATGGGTTGATTAGTATTGATCACTCGCGCGTCGATCCCTGATAAGCGTCATGTATTTCCAGCTGATTAACTATATATATACTATTCTGGAAGAAAAATGTGATAACACTCTTTCATATTTGAGTATTTCATACGTAGACTTTGTTTCTGCCTATTCTTGTTATTATCTTGTTTTATTAGTTTCTCCATCTTCAACTGCAGACGCGGACAATTCAACAGTAATTTCACGGAAAAATAGTCCCAAATGGGAAGGAATCGGTTACTTGTGTTGTTTGCTTCATACCGGCGAAATTTTTCACATACATTATTAATTGTTATTGGTAAGAAGTGTTTCTCTTTGATTTATTTATAGAAGAGGGTGAATGGCATACCTCCTTTAATGTTTTTATCTTCTTGAACATTGTGATGTTAGTCTTTAATACAAGCGGTAACAGGTTAATAAAGAGACCATTTTAAAATACTGCATTGACTTTCCTTGGCGCACCATTCGATATCAAAAGGTACATTATTGACAAACACATGAAACATATAATCTGTTTATTTAATTTATTCCGACATGATTTATGGTCTGGGAAGTTCGCCGCCAGCCTAGTTACGGTTGACGGGCATAAGCTTTTTAATAGATCAATCCCTCTGATGGAAAGAAAACATATGCAATATCTAATTATTTAAAAGTTTTGCACACGTCAAAGAAGGCTTATATTTGTCAATAGATAGCTTAACGGATAAACTGATCATACTATTTTGTGGTTCTACATGTTTGTTTTGAGCAGTGTCGTTAAAACATGGCGTTTTACCTACGGATGACACATAATAAATTATTAGCAATGTAACTAATGTATTATAGCTGTGTCATTGGAAACCAAATCTTACAGTAACTGTTAATTACACAAATGAAGAAAAAGTACATACAGAATAAAATAACGGAGTACTTGATAGTGTTAGAGAAAATAGACTGTCGGGGAATCTTTATTTATATTGTCCGTTTCATATGACAATAGTTTAAGTGTGAGGTTCGGTGCTCGCTAGAACTTTGTTGAAACCCCCAGCGGCCTTTTTTGTCATTGACCGTTGCAATGCGGCAGCCCCATTGTCAACCCTTTTATGTTTTTCTCTTGTCATATATTTTGCTAATTTTGTTTATATACATTGCCTTTTATTCATCCTTCTAATTAATGTTTTTTTCTATGTGTTTTTTGGTTTACTGTGGTCCTTGATGGCTACATTCCCTGTTTGACTTTTATATTTGATTTGATATCTCATTTTAACACACGAAACAAACTGTAAGCTAAATATATAGTTTTTATTGTTTTAGTAACCTTACTCTTGTAGTGAGGCCTCTATAGCCCAGTGGTAGAGCGCTGGGCCCACAAGCGGAGGGTCGTGGGTTCAAACCCCGCCAGATGCTGGTCTCTCCATTTCATGTTTCATTAATTCATTGCTTATCATTCATTACCATTTCGGCAAAAATCCACCTTCTCAGCCCTTAGATTTGCTTCATGGGTAGTTAGTAGCTCACTGCTGACTTGTGACGATGTTAGGCCGACGTTCACCGAATAGGGATAGGGAAGCTGTAGACAGAAATGCATTGGTTATTCGTATGGCGCGTCTAAAGTATGCAATGGCCAGTAGCCCAAGTAGCTTGAATGGAGTAACATAGAGTACTATGGGGAGGCTGTTTCACAGCAATAGACAATAACATGCCATATCAGCAATGTCCCAGAAACAGTGCAATCCCAAGGAAAAAAGAGAAACATCAGGTGAACTGCGGGAGAACAGCGAGAGTCGTCGTAGAAACGGAATATACAGCGAGCCTCCAGCAGAAAGTAGGTCAAAACAGATCACCATCCAGTAGGAGGGACAAAAGCAAAGCTGGCGGAAGACGGAGTGAGAGAAAGCGAAAGAAAGGAGCAGATAAAAGGGCTTGAGAAGGTGGGCCAAAAAACACAAAAAAAAACACACCTTACTCTTGTTGTCAAAGGGATCTTATAACAAAAACATTAATTATCAAGATCATGCTAGAAGTACATTCCCTTGTATATGTGGTATGTGACAGGTAGTGGGTGTTTACCTTGTCATTGTATTTGTTGCTTTTGTGTTGGCACCATTCAACTCTCCGGTGACTGTCTGGTCCTTTCTCTTTGATATCATTGTCGCTTTCTTGATATGTTGAGAAATTAACGTGGGCATCAACATATCATTGGTTGAACCATGGAATTCATTTTATTTGTAAGGTGTTATAAACGTTGCAAGTTCTTTGATAAAAGCTGTATGATATTTCATCTTTCGTTCTGATTCTTTTATTCGCATGTACACATGTTTATATTTAATAATTAAAATAAATAGTCTTAAACCAAAGTTCGACACATGTGGTCTTACACATATTGTTTCGTTTTTTAAGACTGTATCACAGCATTTGATCAAAACTTGATTGTCCATAATGCAAACACTTAGAGAAGAGTTCAACCTTTCAGGTGAGATCAGCACTGATTAGTTTCAGTTCCGAAGTAAAATATCTGAGCTACTAAAACTGGTGCATGTCAACACGTTTTTTTTTTGTTATTTCATATATTTTATTGCAATACGTCAATTACAATTTAGTTACATATTTATAGTCAATATCCTTTTTCGTCGAACAGTTTCGACTGAGCCCCGATCCTTTTCTAGACATTTATTGACAGTGTATATATACTGAAAGGAAAAATAAACGCGACACGGGAATTTCCGCTATATATTGTATGTACAATATGCTGCTGTTAATAGAATGGTACATGGCTATGTAAGATCTTTCCTTTCGGAAAAAAAGACGAAAACAATACGTAACACAGCAAATAGTATTCCTGCAAAGTTTCATTATTGACAGAGTACGCGTTTGTCACAAGCATGTGAGCAAACTTAGAATGCACAATTTTGCAAACATTTAAGTTAACTGGCTCAATTTTTCAAAGAGGAACTTCAACATTTATGAATTTCTTGTTACAACGTGTACTGTGATTAAAACGTCTGCAAAATCACAGTTGTGTCCTTCCTCTAACTAACTGCAACATTTTATTTTTACAAAACATCATGGGATTTCCTTGGATTATATACGGAATTAAGTGTGCAGTATATACAATATATAGCGGAAATTTCCATTCGCGTTTCTTTTACCTTTCGGTATGTATAGTAGAAAAAAACATACATGAAGAAAACACCTTTAACAAACACTGGATCCAGAAAGAATACTAAATGATAAATTAATTTTGTTAAAATACAACGGAAAATTATCATCTTACAGTGTTATACCCACTCAAGAAGTCAGGTTTGTTGGGGTTAACACATATAAAAACCTACACATCGTCATCTAAGTTAATAAAAGAGAGATAGTCACTATCATTGTGATTGTAAATAATAAATCTGGCGGTGGCTGTCAAAAACGGAAGCTATGCACCTTTCTTTGAGTTTTCTTCTATGGTATATACAAATAAATTTACCCAGACATAACATGTCCCTGCGCCCGTACTTGCACGTCTAGCATCCATTTCGTTATGTTCCTTTGGACCTCTATCCACATAGCGTCGAGACGCTGTCGATATCAAACTGCCGAACCCTTCGAATAATATTGTATTTCCCTGTCCGTCCCATTGAGTACCGAACATCATCCCAGTACTAATCATATATAACCTATGTAAAGCCGTTTGGGACCCCTGCTGAATGCATATATAATACATAGTAAGTAGCGGGGAGTCGGAAAATACCGACACTCCGCTGGTCCGTAGCAATCGTAAGCATTAGAAATGTAATTTCTTCAATGAACTATACGGAAAAATGTAAACATTTTCACTGTATGTATTAGAAAATGAAACATACATTACCTGCACATATATTTTCTTCTCTCCGAGTACAAGAAACGTTGCCGACATTATGTCGAGTACGATCTTGGGAGGGTTTTGGTAATTTCGCAACTCATTGATAGTAGATTGCTTCATTTCTAGAATGTCATGCCAACCACGTGACTGTAATATAGTGTTATTACATATGATTGATTATATGTTTAACAAGAAATATCACTGTGAGTGATAAATGCCCCCGAAGTGTCCTTTGACCTCTAAGTATGACATTGGCCTTGGAGCCATGGACCTGGATTTGTGCACGACACCTCATTTGGTTGTGGTGAGCACTTGTGCCAAGCTATTTGAAAATCCGTCCAGGCATACAAAAGTAATTGACCGGACACGATTTGACCTCTAAATGTGACCTTGACCTTGGGGTCAAAGACCTGGATTTTGTGCGCGACACATCGTCTTGTTGTGGTGAGCACTTGTGCCAATAATTTAAAAATCCCTGCAGGGGTTGTGACGTTACGGTCCGGACACAAAATTGCCAAGTTATGTTATTTTAAAATCCGTCCATGAATGCCAGAGTTATTGACCGGATACAATTTGACTTTTGACCTCCAAGTGTGACCTTGACCTTGAAGACCTGGGTTTTGCGCGCGACACATCGTCTTGTTATGGGATCACTTGTGCCAAGTTATTTAAAAATCCCTGCAGGCGTTGTGACGTTACGGTCCGGACACGAAATTGCATACCTGTTTTTCATCTATGAACTGCAAGTGTGACCTTGACCTTTGAGGTACGGACCTGGGTTTTGCGCGCGACACATCGTCTTGTTATGGTGATTACTTGTGCCAATAATTTAAAAATCCCTGCAGGGGTTGTGACGTTACGGTCCGGACACAAAATTACGTACCTGTTTTTGACCTATGAACTTCAAGTGTGACCTTGACCTTTGAGGTACGGACCTGGGTTTTGCGGGGGACACATCATCTTGTTATGGTGATCACTTGTGACCAGTTATTTAAAAATCCCTGCAGGGGTTGTGAAGTTACGGTCCGGACATGAACTTCGGAATGACGGACAGAATCCGGACGGACAGACGGACGGTGCGATTTCTATATGTTCGGGGGCATAAAAAGGGTTAATATGTTTGGAAATTGTGTTGAAATCCCAACAATCAATACATTTTAAAATACTGAGTTTAAAAAGACTTTGTGTATAGCATTATACTGCGCTTACATCCGGTGTGTCTACACTTAACAGAAAGTGGATATTCCACTGCATGAAAAGACACTGACAGTAGTGATTTCTCTTTTCCTTTTTGTTATCTTTAGAATTGTTGCTGATGCCATGATAGCGACGGGAAAATAATGAAATACAAAAATTAATTGGCTTTTTTTCGCTGTTTATTCGGTTCTGCCGGTATTAAATGCAAAAATCCACGAAGCGTGTTTTTTTCGGCGTTATGCGGTTTTAAACGCCTGTAATCCACGGCAAATTTAGCATAAAGCACTAACGCGATTCATGGATTACCCAATTTACTACCGACGTTTAAAACCGCATAAACGCCGAAAAAGTGCGAAACAATTCTTTAATAATGAGCACTCATGTATTACATACATTGTAAAAGAAACTAGATGGGTATTCCGCGGAACACGTGTGTCGCCTGTCAGCGTTTTGTCAGTATAACAAGCTTTTTGGACCCGAATAAATGAACTTGACAAACTGGCCCGACTAAGTTTTCGTGAAGAAAAAAATGAGTATTTAACCCATACAATGACCTTCAGTGTGCCCGTGGCCTTTATATTTTAGTATGACCATGTCGATGTTGTCAAAACAAGTATATATTGAAAGACTGATGAAGAAATAAAAATAATTGAGAAATCTATAGCCAACGTTATGTTTTCGTGAAGGAAAAAAAGAGTATTTAACCCATATAATGACCTTCAGTGTGACCTTGACCTTTATATTTTAGTATGGTCATGTCGATGTTGTCATGATGAGTATATACTGGAAGTCTGATGAAGAAATATCAAGAAATAAGAAAGTTATAACCAACGTAAAGTTTGTGTTAAGAAAATGAGTATTTAACCCATATAATGACCTTCAGTGTGACCTTGACCTTGATACTTTAGGATGGTCATGTCGAGGTTGTCATGATGAGTATATATTGAAAGTTTGATGAAGACATATCAAGAAATGAGAAAATTATAGCCAACGTTAAGTTTTCGTGACGGACTGACGGACAGAATGACGGACGGACTGACGGACGACAAAGTGATCCTTATGTATCGCATTTTTCTTCGAAAAGGCGACACAAAACTAACATTCAATAGTGGCGGCCTCATCCATTTCGATGTTAGGGTTAACTGATAAATTTGATTGTTCTAGTGTGCATTCAAGGCGATAAACGCACGCGCTGCACGATCATTCAGTTTTTTAAAACCCCACAGGGTTTTGTATTAAGTCAGATATTGAAATAAAAGGTAGTACAATTTGAGTTTTCAATACTACCATAGGTTTAAATACATTTATTGGTGCAAAATAATCAACAGTTAGGATTATGTAAAGCTAATTTTTTGCACTATTCAAATGTGTAAAAAGTTAAAAAAAATAAAAAATAACAAAATGCCGTGACTTAAAAAAAAGAGCAAAATTGCCGTTTGACTCTTTAAAGGTATCCTGGTGCGTAACCTATGATAGCACAAATTGCTGTCCCGCAATGAATATTCTTGTAAATAATGGGTAGTTTTAGTTTCATTCTTTATATTTGGATCATCTAAAATAGGAAATATCAATATTTTCCACACCACAAAAACACACATTAAGAATTTTAAGACTGTATTAAGAAAAAATAATTTGACAGGTCGATGCATATGACGTATGACAACAGTTTCTCGTGCTTAGAATTTAGTCTGAAGTGATAGACGTTATCGTAGTTAGTTGTACATGTCTATTTACCAGTATTATGACTATATTACTTTAACCTTTATTGATGCATTTAAAAGAAATGTCTCCCTTCTTTTGTAATAATGAATCCACTACTTCAGTTACATGTTCAGAGTATAGACTCGTGTGTAATGTATCAGAAATATTTGTAGTTTAGCAATTTTAAATATGAAGATGTTCTGTGATCTAACAATGTAATTAAATTTAAAACCATAACATTTTTAAAGTACTCCAAAAAACGTTGCAAGTTGACTATAGGCATCATAAGTAGCTACAATAAAATGATTTTATTTTAATAAAATGAAAATCGTTAACTTACATTAGAGAAAAATTAACCCATAGTCTGATAAATTTCGTTTCCATCATAATCTGAATTAGATTAAAGAAATATCGAAGGAAGTAAACGTAGCTTGTAAAACATCAGATTATCGTACGTATTATGGCATATTACTTACCCAAACATAAAACGTTCCAGCACCAGCACTTGCGAGCCTGGCGTCTGTCTCGGTGTGGTCTGTCAGCACCCTATCGACTTCGTAGATTGTATGTGGCTGAACGTTGATGGTATCAAACTGACGGACACGACGCAGCATACCCTCCTTACCCGTCTTCCCCATCAATAATTGCACGTCTTCCCAGTCCTTAGAAGCGAAAAAACAAAACAAAAATTAGCGCATTTTGTTTAAATCAGCAGACTCGGTTACGATCTCTTCAGCAGTATATTGTAAATAGTGAATGCAGTACATCCATCCAGTGCGCATATACATGGGTTATTTAACATGTATTCTACAATAAACCATTTATAAATGAACATTCATTTGAGTGTTTATAATACACCGATAACAATGACTCCTGAGCAATCCACAGCAATAATTCAAACTTCAGTTGAATATCTGTAGTTAACGTTATTTCGCTGAATGAAACCCCAAACATGACGTCGTTTTCGTAAACGTTACAAATATATGTTTTCGTAAACGTTACAAATACATGAAGTATTATTAAATGAACAACTTTTCTTGCGCAGTAGTTATCCTATAATGAATGCCTAAACGTATAAACAGATTTCATCGACAAATATGTATCTCAACATATTGCCAATCGAAAGTCATAGGATATACCAGTGAAGTACTATTATTTCACTGGATATACCTACACTACACTATACATTCGAATAGCACCTATCCTCATAACCGGATGAGTTATGAGAGATTTTTAAAGTGATTTGTTAAAATAATAGATATGTTGACGACTTTAATATCTATCGTCACACAAGCTAGCTATAACTATCAGTAGAAATGTTCGTCTTGAAGTATCTTCTGGTACGAATTTATACCATACAGATATGCACGTTCTCATTGTTAAATGCATTACCTCAACATGGCTTTTCTTTTCACCAAGCATCAGGAACGTGGCCCTCATGATGTCATAAATAATAGGTTTGGGGTATTTGTAACTTTTCAGCTCAGCTATTGTCGGTTGTTTCATTTCCAACACGTCATGTGCAAAACGATTAAGATGCGTCAGATGTTCCTTGACATCTTCAGCGTTTTTAATTGGAGTTGCCAACTTCTGCCGAAATGTAGACTCTTTTCCACGATTGATGGCGTTTTCCAATATTTGAAGATGACGTCTAAGGATTGCTTCATGTAGTTCTTAAAATAAATATTAGTTATTGTTATTGATGAAACCGCAACCGGGCAGTTCAAAAGTAATCAGTTTTATCTTTTATAGTTTATAGGGGAAACATGTGTCGTTATGATATTCTCGTGGTGTTTACATCGGGTATGTGATACATTGTGCATTATCGTGTAATTTCATCGGATATTATGGGTATTTTATAAGGCCTGCACTTACAGCGAACTTCATGATGAACTTAACCTATCCTTATTTATTTAGTGATAGAAATTTGATTTAAAATCTTATAGTGATTTGTTTCTGTAATTTGTTTGACTAGAGTCTGATCTATTAATAAACCTCTTGTTTTAATATCACACCATGAAAGTCGGCATATTGCGGCACATTCGTCACGCTTTGGGGATCTGAGTGATCCCCAGAGCGTGACGAATGTGCCTGTAACTCACCGGTAGAGCTTTAATAAAAGGGACATTAATTGTGGTCATTTACTAACAAGGTGAAGGCCGATATTAAGGTAGATCAGTAGTTCGTGTGCTGAAAAAAAGTATGACCGAGCAACCGGACACAGTAATATTCTACCTATTGAATAAAGTCAGTGCATACATTGATATAGGGATGTCATCGCAACTGACGACTGTGTAGTTACGTATGCCCCATTGATACAGGGATGTCATCGCAACTGACGACTGTGCAGTTACGTATGCCCCTTTGATACAGGAATGTCTTCGCAACTGACGACTGTGAAGTTACGTATGCCCCATTGGTACAGGGATGTCATCGCAACTGACGACTCTGTAGTTACGTATGCCCCATTGATACAGGGATGTCATAGCAACTGACGACTCTGTAGTTACGTATGCCCCATTGATACAGGGATGTCATCGCAACTGACGAACGTGTAGTTACGTATGCCCCATTGGTACAGGGATGTCATCGCAACTGACGACTGTGTAGTTACGTATGCCCCATTGGTACAGGCATGTCATCGCAACTGACGACTGTGTAGTTACGTATGCCCCATTGATACAGGGATGTCATCGCAACTGACGACTGTGTAGTTACGTATGCCCCATTGATACAGGGATGTCATCGCAACTGACGACTGTGTAGTTACGTATGCCCCATTGATACAGGGAAGTTTTAGGAGATTGGTATATATAGTACAGACTGGCTGGAGTTCATCCATGGGGAACAAGGAACTGTATTTGCATAGAAGCTGTTCAAAATATAGCGTGTAGATTCTTTCTGTGAGTGGGTAAATATGCACCAAATATAGCCGTTTCAGAAGACATGGCGTGGAAACCAGTTAGTGTTAAGCAGTTAAAATGTGTTTCAAATTATTGGATTCGTTTAAACAATATGGAGTCTTATAGATTTAATAAACGTGTATTTAACTAGTGTTACGTTTAAGGATGGAAACCGTAATTACGAAAACGCATATGCTTAATACAGTTACAGAGGCAGGTATGACATAATTCAAACATAATTGATTTAGTTCTATAAATTGTATAACTAGTTAAATAAATGGTGATAAATATCGGATTAATAAGTTGTTGAAGCAGTCATTTGAAACTGAACTTTTCTGTAAAGACTTGAAGATCCGAAACCAATAAGATCGGAATATGCGTCTAAGCAGCGGAGGAAAGACTTTATCCGTTCAGTAAACATGCTGTTGAATCATAATATCATTTTATCTTAAATTAAAAGATATCGTCATTTTAACTGATGATCTTGTGATTATATTTAAATCATCGTCTCTAACAATTCTATAACGAATGATGTTTGCATTTGATCAATGTGTGTATCTTAGTATGTAATTGTATGTAAGCAAAGAGACAAGCATAAACGTATTATGATATGTTCGTCCTAAATACTAGTATTATTAGTTTGTTCTTTTAACTATTATAATATTTATTGAAATCTCAACGTATGATATTAACATAACTGTTTTATATTGACCAATCAACATGACAAAATTAGCAATTACATAACAAGCTGATCATGACTATTGCAATTACATAATAGGGCATTCAGCATTATCAAACAACAATCCATTGATATAACAGAAAGAATATTTCTTTGGAAATTATCATTTGTATTCATGTTTGTAATTATTGTTTGTTTCTATGAATGTTTTTGGTTGACTGTTATCCTTGAATGCTACATTTCCTGTCGAATTTATTTTATTTCTACTTGTATCTTAAATGAATAATACGTTCATGGATAAGCAAGTTTCATTTTAACAACTCAACAGGAAAAACTCTTACTTATAACCAGATTATTAGTTTTCATCAATATGACGGCCTTATAAGAATATCCGTTATCCGTGGATTAAATTAAACATGCAGCATAATTTTAGTACGCTGCAATACAAAATTACGCTACAATGTTTAAAAACCGTTGTGATGCGTTTGGTGGTGGTGTTTGTTAATCATGTTAATGCATTCATGTGCTTCTTTTAGCCCGTTTTCGGCATCATGGCCATAACACTGGCAACATCGAAAAAGCCTCAAATTATAAAATATGATACAACTTCAGTTGCTGCTGCTTATTATCACGTACTTCTTCTTTAAATTACAGTTGGTTATTACCTTTTTTAATTTTCTTGAACTCTAAAGCTTCTTGGGCGGAGGCTAGATCGCCTTTATCATCCATATCAAGTTGCTCAAACTTGATTATTGCTTTCTCCAGATCATCAATATCGTCAGTACCACTAGACTTTGACATTGACTGGACGTTCATTCTGACATTCTTCTCTATAGGATTCTGTCCAAGGAGCACCAATATTAAGACAATATTAACTATATATGCCGGGGTATATTGAAATATAGTTTAAATTACAAATGTGTGCAGTGTGTTTAACGACTAACTACACGATGAATTTACAATTAAAAATAGTTTAATGATGAATGCCTCAGCAGTTTCTCAACATGTTAAAACATAATACTCCCTACATTTAATTCTTTAGTCAAGAAAATAATAGGCGGAAGGTTTTATATTATTTTCCCTGAAAGTGTCAGTCAAGTCAATTTTGTATACACATATTGGGTCATTACACTGCTAGATAGAGAACAAAAAAACACCTGTAATAATTTAATATGTGTAATTATCGTGGTTCGCATTAATTGGATACATTAATTCTAGTAGTATAAGAGAAACAATAAGTGAACAGTTTTTAATGTACCTCCCATGCTCTTGTACGTTTCTTCTTTCCTTCTTCCGACGTCAGCAGATAGTTGCAGACATTTCTGAATGACCCTTCTCCCATTTGTTGTGTGTGCATTTGTAACGCGTATTCGCCATTCTCCGGAACCGTTACCAAAACCTTTAAGTTTCTTTTATTTTGTGTTTGTTTGATGCACTTTTCTAGTTCTACCTTTGACATTGTACTGTGTACTAGTTCAGTTTTTACATTGACGACCCTTGTCAAATTAAAGTTGAACTCTACTTGTTTATTTGCTCTCACCCTAACGACACCGTTATTGTGAGACGTTGCCGTGATACCCGCCAGTTCGGTATCCATACTAGGTCCATAACCGATACTTCCGGGATTTACCGGAAGTGGCTTGCAATTTGCTTGTGCTTCGCCGCAGTCAATCTTAAAATAGCACAAATCTACCTCGTAACCCCTACCGCCAGTAATGCCTAACTTATAAATACCAGTTTCTGGAAATCTTATCCCAAAATTCCATTTAGACTCAAATCTGTTCAAAAACACAAAGTTATTTAATTGAAAACTGGACGAAATTTCTTTTCCCGATTCTTTATGGTTATAGAACAGTTCATAATCCATGTTCATGTTGGTTGAGTCGTCACAAGTTAGTTCCACGTTGCATACGCCATCTACTGTATTTAATCTGCAATTGAATTTGCTTGTTATCTCCAGATTTTCGTTGAAGTAGGTCTGTTGACAGTGCGGTACTTCCACGAACTTTTGAAATGACCAAGGGCGAGAAAGAAGCTGCCAACGGGCATCTTTGGGAAATGCATCAAAGATTAACTCTTCCGGATCGGTGAAGAAGTAGTATTCGTTAAACGTTATAATATGTACTCCAGCAGACTATTCCTCCTTTTCACGAACTGCCTGTCCTAAGGCATAAATAGTTTCATTAGTTTGCGTTATAGAAGAAGAAGAAGAAAAAGAAGAAGAAAAAGATTCTTTATTATGCAATAACCCTAACAAGAGTCATGAGCATAGCATCAATAATTACATTTATGATACAATTGTGGCATGGTAATACAATTGCGGCATGGTAAGATGACATACAATAGCAGATATCATGATTTATATAAATAACAGTCTATTCAGGCACATAGTTATCATAACACATGACATTATATCTTACTGAAAGTTAAATTTGTGTTAGTGTTTGAGTTACGCTGTCATCTGTAAAAAAAAAAAAAAAAAAAAAAACAACTTGCACGCACTTGTTCCAAGAAGAGACGGCGGACAGGCATATATGTTCAACATATATCATATAACAAATATTGATTAATAATCTCTACCTAGCATATTCACAATTTACACTCTAAGCATCGTGTATTGTTTTTCAAATGCTTTGTATACATATATTGCTAGATTTCTTATCTCAGTAGCGTTTTCACTTTTTATTAATTTCAAAAATGTAAAACAATTTGGTTGTTCTTAATAATATTATTAATATATTTAGTACGTAACTCTTGATATGCTTGACATTCGATGACAAAATGGTACTCGTCTTCTAAGTGCATGTTCGTTCATCAAATGGTACACAGATGGTTTTTCGCCATCTTCCAGATTCTACTGCTAGCCTATGCGAAGAAATTCTTAAACGAGACAGGTCCATTCTGTATTTGCGTATGTATACTACATCTAAGTATTTATTAAAACCAAAATCAACTATATTTCTATAAAATAAAGCTCTGCGTGAGTCTTGTAAACCACCGTTAAAATTGTGCAGCCGTACATCTTTAATTCTTGGTTTCATCTGCTTAAGGAATAACTGTATATCGCCCACCCCAGACCTCGTAGAACCCCAATTTAGACAATAGTA
Organism: Cyrtodaria siliqua; assembly: GCA_037043455.1. Taxonomy (NCBI): domain Eukaryota; kingdom Metazoa; phylum Mollusca; class Bivalvia; order Adapedonta; family Hiatellidae; genus Cyrtodaria; species Cyrtodaria siliqua. Next base: position 22,119 of record JAWPHD010018700.1, read on the forward strand.
ACTTAAAGCTTGGTGGTGGACCCTTTTACAGTTCGCCACTATGCTTTCCTCTTTAATTGTACGATGACCGGACAGGCTGTGAACCCTATGATGACACCTACCTAAAGCCCATTGGGACGGTGGCGTTTGATGTTTGTCCATGATCTTTCTTGCCGTGCCCTTAATGGTTTATTCTCTTACTGCTCTGGCTTCTGCCAAGTCATTGAGTACCTTCATTGCGGCTTTCTAGGCTGTTGTTTTTTTGTATTATATTTACACGAGCATATTTGTGTTTTACTTATATTGCCTATTGATGCTGCCTTGTTGGTTAGAGATTAGGTCATGGCGGGGATTTCTTTATTTACACTGTCCTGTTTTAATGGGATGACAGTAAGGTAAGTGTGAGGTTTGGTGCACCCTAGAACCGGTTTAAACCCCCAGTGGCCTACTTTGCCACTGACCGTTCCAAGGCGGTAGCCCTATTGTCAACCCTTTTGTGTTTGTGATGTCGTTTGCATTTATTATTGCTTTTGTCTTCTTGTTTGTCTGTTTGCGTGTTTGTTTCTGTGTTTTGTGGTTGACTGTCCTCCTTGAATGCTACTTTCCCTGTCCGATCATTTTATATTTCTTTACTTGAGAAACCGAATTTGTTTTTATTGGATTAGTCTCTGCACTGAGTTTAAGGCTTCTATACACGTGATTAATATATTTTGTTTCTTAGCTTGTAACAATTTTCATCCAATACTTTATAATATTATATGACCGATAAGTATCTAGGCTACATCTACCTATGTCTCCGTACAACAGAACTATTTTGAGCCGATATCTTAACCCCTAATAATCGTTTACAAAAGCTTAAATAAGTCCTTTCTATTTGCAAACATTTATTAAATCCCCAAACTTCTGATGAATAATTAAGAATGGGCAAAATCAATTTATCAAAAAGATCAAGAGTATGTTTAGGAGGCAAATCGGTAAATTTATACAAGTATGTATTCATTTTAAAAATAGCTTTTAAGGCTTGACCAGCTAACATTTTTTCATTTTCGTTATATGAAGCACCCGAGGTGAAAAGCACCCCTAAATACTTAAATTTATTTACTATTTCCAGTTCACCATCTTTGTAATGCAAATGCAAGTTTTGAGCCAGTCTTCCTCCCCTTTTGAAAATCATTACCTTAGTTTTATCTAAATTCAACGTCAATTTCCATCTATCACAATAATCTGATAAAACATTTAAGGAATCCTGAAGACCCTCTGCACTTTTTAAGAACAAAATAATATCATCTGCGTATAAAAGCAAGCATATCTTAATGGTACCTATATCGATACCTTCAACACCCTTTGATCTAAAAATGTCTTCAATATCAAGTAAAAAAGGTGAGAAGCTTTCACCTTGTCTGACTCCTAAACTACATGCAAAACTATCACTTAATGTGTTTAAGTTCTTTATCCTAGATTTGACATTGCTATACATTCATTTGAGTACCTTTAAGATATTGCCCCTTACTCCATATTTTATTAATTTATACCAAAGAATGTCTCGGACAACAAAGTCAAATGCTTTTTTGAAATCGACAAATGCACAAAATAGCTTTTCCCCATTACTTAAACAATGACTTATCAAACCGTTTAGTACAAATATATTGTCTACAGTGCTCATTCCTTTGCGAAAACCGGCTTGCGCCTCTATATAAACAAAATACGACTTGGCACAATTACCTAACCTATTCTTTAAAATGCCCGTGAACAACTTGCCTAATGTGCTTAATAAAGTTATTCCTCTATAGTTAGATGGGTCGTCACTATCGCCACCTTTCGGGATGGGAACTATGAATCCTTCACTCCATTTTTCTAGAAAGTATCCATAGTGTAAACAACAATTAAATAATTTATGAAAGTACATTGTAAGGTTATCAGTTCCGTGTATAAAAAATTCGTTTAAAAATAGGTCTGGTCCACTACTTGTATTTGATCGTAATTGTTTAAGTGCTTTATTAATTTCTATCAAAGTTATCTCGCTATCGAGCTCCTCCTAGTATATTCAATACATGAGGATGTTCCGTGTTCTTTTAATGGGGGCATAAACAATAAAGTTGGTAACCACGCGTCTTGGAAATATATGTTCACCAGAACACTTGCTAGTATTAATTGAATATCAAATTGTACAATTGTAATCGCATTCAATGTCTCAGTTATCGCATCACAACTCTTCAAAAATAGCACCAGCCTCGCATAAAACACATTTGAACTCAATTCTACCCAGATATGCATTAATGCATAAGCACTGACTATATTTAATTTGGAAATACTTGATTTTGATTCAGAGGATGTAAAGGAATGGACACATATTGTAAAAGGCTTGCATGTAGAAACATACCAGGAACCACACTATTGTTTTAGGTATATATGCTCAACAAAAAAAAAAGTACCTCCTTTTTTGCTGGTATTCCCATAGGCTATTTTTTGAGGACGTAGGACAGCTTAAACAACGCTTCAATCAAACACTATTGGATGCTTTTAAGCACACTTCACTGAGTACTAAATATTCCTTTAAACAATTCCAAATTTTGCCAAGCAATACTCTTTTAGGGATGCTATGGAAAACTTAAATGGAGGTAATTTGATGATTTTTAATAATCAAAAGCTGCATAATTCTTGTAGTATTTTTCTGTGATTTTTTTCGAAAGCAACTTACAGAGAATATTGTCTTGGACAAACTGAGGTAATGTTTGTAGATTTTATGTGTTTTTATCAAAAATGCATGGTTTAAGAAAAAGGGGGATAACTCCCTTGTGTACTGAACTTTTCAAAAAAATCTTTTTTTTTTGACTATTGGTGGTGGTCCATATAATTATTTTATATACATCATTTATTATTTCCTGTTTTGCTGTCTATATAATAAGGGAAAGAAAAGGGGTACTTTTTATTTTTGCTCAGTATAGTTGTTTGATATTACTATACTCGCACATCTAACATAGAAGATCATACATGAGTGCATGTTCAATATTGAATTTATTAAACGAATTGGATACAGTTATATGCGAGGCTGTGCCGAGCATCATATACTTTTATCAAACGAATGTATACATACATAAGCAACTGCACGGTGAAAGTGTTGAATCTAGACTTAGATATAAAGTAGATAAGTAGTTGACACGTATGCGGGTAGCTTTCTTATGAAAATATGATGCGGGATATTAAGGCTTTAGTGTAACCAAGAGAACCAGTCACATTGTGGTCATGATGCGGGATATTAAGGCTTTAGTGTAACCAAGAGAACCAGCCGCATTGTGGTCATGATGCGGGATATTAAGGCTTTAGTGTAACCAAGAGAATCAGCCTCATTGAACCAAGAGAACCAGCCGCATTGTGGTCATGATGCGGGATATTAAGGTTTTAGTGTAACCAAGAGAACCAGCCGCATTGTGGTCATGATGCGGGATATTAAGACTTTAGTGTAACCAAGAGAACCAGCCGCATTGTGGTCATGATGCGGGATATTAAGACTTTAGTGTAACCAAGAGAACCAGCCGCATTGTGGTCATGATGCGGGATATTAAGACTTTAGTGTAACCAAGAGAACCAGCCGCATTGTGGTCATGATCAAGTAATTAACGTAAGCTTAGACACAGCCAGGTAGACTATATGTCTAGCTGCATAGTTATGTCTCTGGCCGATAAGAATAAAAGTTCATTATTGAGCTGTTCGTAACTAATTTAAAACACGACCTAAATGAAGCACATTCCTAATACAACATACAGAGCAGACGCTATCCAGCGGGGTCAGATATGTATTATTTTATGACATATGATTACGTAGAAGAAACAAGGTTGTCAAAATAGATATTTACAAGTTGAGGCACTGGAAGTCGCTCACACTCAGTGTATAAAACCAACTTGCGAAACATTTTCAGATGATACAACTGTATTATTTGTTTTATAGTTTTAGTATTGTTTACTGTAACGAATAATCGCTACCGTGTCACAGTCACTTCCCAAAACTAAATCATTCAGTGCCGCATTAGCATGTAGGATACTTCTAGTGTGGACACATAGACTTATACAATCTACACATCTTGTGTTGACACATAGACTTATACAATCTACACATCTTGTGTTGACACATAAACATATAGAATCCACTTCTTGTGTGGACACATTACATATATAAAATCTACACTTCTTGTGTTGACACATACACCTATAGAATCTACAATTCTTGTGGTGACACACAAATATATAGACTTCTTGTGTTGACACATACACATATAAAATCTTCAATTCTTGAGTTGGCATACAAACATATATAATCTAGACTTCTTGTGTTGACACATACATATATAATCTACACTTCTTGTGTTGACAAATACACATATATAATCAAGACTTCTTGTGTTGAGAAATACACACATATATAATCTTGTGGACACATACACATATAAAATCTACACTTCTTGAGTTGGCACACAAACATATAGAATCTACATTTCTTGTGTTGACACATACATATATATACTCTATATTTTTTGTGGTGACACAAACACATGTATAATATAGACTTCTTGTGTTGACACATACACATATATAATCAAGACTTCTTGTGTTTACACATATACATATATAATCTAGACTTCTTGTGTTGACACATAAACATATAGAATTTAGACTTCTTGTGTTGACACATACACATATAGAATCCACACTTCTTTTATTGACATATACACATACATACTCTACATTTCTTGTGTTGACATATACACATATAGAACCTACACTTCTTGCGTTGACGCATACACATACAGGATATACACTTCTTGTGTTGACACATAAACATATAGTATCCACACTTTTTGCCTTGACACCTACACATATATAATCTACATTTCTTGCGTTGACGCATACATATATATAATCTACAATTCATGTGGTGACACCTACACATATAGAATCTACACTTCTTTCGTTGATGCATAAACATATAGGATCTTGTGGTGCCACAAAAACATATAGGATTTACGATTATTGCGCTGACAAATACACATATATAATCTGCATTTCTTGTGTTGACACATAAACATATAGGATCTACACTTCTTGCGTTGACGCATAAACATATAGGATGTACACTTCTTGCGTTGACACATAAACATATAAATTCTACACTCTCTTGTGGTGACACATAAACATATATGATCTACACTTTTTGCGTTGACAAATACACATATATAATCTACACTTCTTAAGTTGGCGCATAAACATATAGGATATACACTTCTTGCGTTAACGCATAAACATATAGTATCGATACTTTTAGCGTTGACACATAAACATAAATAATCTACACTTCTTGCGTTGACACATACATGTACACATACATAATCTACTCTTCTTGTGTTGACACATACACATACATAATCTACACTTCTTGCGTTGACACATATACATACAGAATCTATACTTCTTGTGTTGACTCATAGACAATTATATAGTACCTACACTTCTTGTGGTGACATATAAACATATAAGATCTACACTTCTTGTGGTGACACATAAACATCTAGGATATATACTTCTTGCGTTGACAAATACACATATAGAATCTACACTTCTTGTGTTGACGCACAAACGTACAGGATCTACACTTCTTGTGATGACGCATTAACATATAGGATCTACACTTCTTGCGTTGACACATAAACTTATAGAATCTACACTTCTTGTGATGACGCATAAACATATAGGATCTACACTTCTTGCGTTGACACATACACATATAGAATATACACTTCTTGCATTGACACATACAGATGTATAATCTACACTTCTTGCGTTGACACATGCACATCTAGAATCTACACTTCTTGCATTGACACATACACATATACAATCTACACTTATTGCGTTGACACGTACACAAATAGAAGCTATACTTCTTGCGGTGACATATACTTTATAATCTACATTTCTTGTGGTGACACATAAACATATAAAATCTACACTTCTTGTGTTTACACATAAACAATGATATAGTACCTATACTTCTTGCGTTGACGCATAAACATATAGGATGTACACTTCTTGCGTTGACACATAAACATATAGATTCTACACTCTCTTGTGGTGACACATAAACATATATGATCTACACTTTTTTCGTTGACAAATACACATATATAATCTACACTTCTTAAGTTGGCGCATAAACATATAGGAACTACACTTCTTGCGTTAACGCATAAACATATAGTATCGACACTTCTAGCGTTGACACATAAACATAAATAATCTACACTTCTTGCGTTGACACATACATGTACACATACATAATCTACACTTCTTGTGTTGACACATACACATACATAATCTACACTTCTTGCGTTGACACATACACATACAGAATCTATACTTCTTGTGTTGACTCATAGACAATGATATAGTACCTACACTTCTTGTGGTGACATATAAACATATAAGATCTACACTTCTTGTGGTGACACATAAACATCTAGGATATATACTTCTTGCGTTGACAAATACACATATAGAATCTACACTTCTTGTGTTGACGCATAAACGTACAGGATCTACACTTCTTGTGATGACGCATTAACATATAGGATCTACACTTCTTGCGTTGACACATAAACTTATAGAATCTACACTTCTTGTGATGACGCATAAACATATAGGATCTACACTTCTTGCGTTGACACATAAACTTATAGAATCTACACTTCTTGTGATGACGCATAAACATATAGGATCTACACTTCTTGCGTTGACACATACACTTCTATAAACTACACTTTTTGCATTGACACATACACATATACAATCTACACTTCTTGCGTTGACACATACAGATGTATAATCTACACTTCTTGCGTTGACACATGCACATCTAGAATCTACACTTCTTGCATTGACACATACACATATACAATCTACATTTATTGCGATGACACGTACACAAATAGAATCTATACTTCTTGCGGTGACATATACTTTATAATCTACATTTCTTGTGGTGACACATAAACATATAAAATCTACACTTCTTGTGTTTACACATAAACAATGATATAGTACCTATACTTCTTGCGTTGACAAATACACATATAGAATCTACACTTCTTACATTGACATATACACATATATAATCTACACTTCTTGCGTTGACACATACAGATATATAATCTACACTTCTTGCGTTGACACATGCACATATAGAATCTACACTTCTTGTGTTGACACATACACATATATAATCTACACTTCTTGCGTTGACACATACAGATATATAATCTACACTTCTTGCGTTGACACATGCACATTTAGAATCTACACTTCTTGCATTGACACATGTGTATACACATGTATAATCTACACTTATTGCGTTGACACGTACACAAATATAATCTATACTTCTTGCGGTGACATATAAGTTATAATCTACACTTCTTGTGGTGACACATAAACATATAAAATCTACACTTCTTGTGTTTACACATAAACAATCATATAGTACTACACTTCTTGTGGTGACATATAATTGAATATATACACTTCTTGTGTTGACACATACACATCTAGAATCTACACTTCTTGCATTGACACATACACATATACAATCTACACTTATTGCGTTGACACGTACACAAATAGAAGCTATACTTCTTGCGGTGACATATACTTTATAATCTACATTTCTTGTGGTGACACATAAACATATAAAATCTACACTTCTTGTGTTTACACATAAACAATGATATAGTACCTATACTTCTTGCGTTGACGCATAAACATATAGGATGTACACTTTTGGCGTTGACACATAAACATATAGATTCTACACTCTCTTGTGGTGACACATAAACATATGTGATCTACACTTTTTTCGTTGACAAATACACATATATAATCTACACTTCTTAAGTTGGCGCATAAACATATAGGAACTACACTTCTTGCGTTAACGCATAAACATATAGTATCGACACTTCTAGCGTTGACACATAAACATAAATAATCTACACTTCTTGCGTTGACACATACATGTACACATACATAATCTACACTTCTTGTGTTGACACATACACATACATAATCTACACTTCTTGCGTTGACACATACACATACAGAATCTATACTTCTTGTGTTGACTCATAGACAATGATATAGTACCTACACTTCTTGTGGTGACATATAAACATATAAGATCTACACTTCTTGTGGTGACACATAAACATATAGGATATATACTTCTTGCGTTGACAAATACACATATAGAATCTACACTTCTTGTATTGACGCATAAACGTACAGGATCTACACTTCTTGTGATGACGCATTAACATATAGGATCTACACTTCTTGCGTTGACACATAAACTTATAGAATCTACACTTCTTGTGATGACGCATAAACATATAGGATCTACACTTCTTGCGTTGACACATAAACTTATAGAATCTACACTTCTTGTGATGACGCATAAACATATAGGATCTACACTTCTTGCGTTGACACATACACTTCTATAATCTACACTTATTGCATTGACACATACACATATACAATCTACACTTCTTGCGTTGACACATACAGATGTATAATCTACACTTCTTGCGTTGACACATGCACATCTAGAATCTACACTTCTTGCATTGACACATACACATATACAATCTACATTTATTGCGATGACACGTACACAAATAGAATCTATACTTCTTGCGGTGACATATACTTTATAATCTACATTTCTTGTGGTGACACATAAACATATAAAATCTACACTTCTTGTGTTTACACATAAACAATGATATAGTACCTATACTTCTTGCGTTGACAAATACACATATAGAATCTACACTTCTTACATTGACATATACACATATATAATCTACACTTCTTGCGTTGACACATACAGATATATAATCTACACTTCTTGCGTTGACACATGCACATATAGAATCTACACTTCTTGTGTTGACACATACACATATATAATCTACACTTCTTGCGTTGACACATACAGATATATAATCTACACTTCTTGCGTTGACACATGCACATTTAGAATCTACACTTCTTGCATTGACACATGTGTATACACATGTATAATCTACACTTATTGCGTTGACACGTACACAAATATAATCTATACTTCTTGCGGTGACATATAAGTTATAATCTACACTTCTTGTGGTGACACATAAACATATAAAATCTACACTTCTTGTGTTTACACATAAACAATCATATAGTACTACACTTCTTGTGGTGACATATAATTGAATATATACACTTCTTGTGTTGACACATACATATATATAATCTACACTTGTTGTGTTGACAAATACACATATAGAGTCTACACTTCTTGTGTTGGCACATACATATATAATCTTCACTTCTTGTGTTGACACACGAACATATTGAACCTACATTTCTTGTTTTGACACATAGCCATATATAACCTACACTTCCTATGATGACACACAAGCATACACACTCTACACGTCTTGTGTTGACACATACACATATATAATCTACACTTCTTGTGTAGACACATAAACATATAGAATCTACACTTCTTGTGCTGACACACAAATATATAGAATATACCCTTCTGTTGTTGAAACATACACATATAAAATCTACACTTCTTGTGTTGACACATAAACGTATAGAATCTACACTTCTTATGTTGACACATAAACAATCATGTAGTATCTACACTTCTTATGGTGGCATATAATTTAGAATCTACACTTCTTGTGGTGACACATAAACATATAGATTTTACACTTCTTGTTTTAACACATAAACATGTAGAATCTACACTTCTTGTGTTGACACACAAACATATAGAACCTACACTTCTTGTGTTGACACATACAAATATATAATCTACACTTCCTGTTGTCACACAGACATATAGACTCTACACTTCTTGTGTTGACACAAACACATATAGAATCGACACTTCTTGTGTTGACACATACACATATAGAATATACACTTCTTGTGTTTACTCATAAACATATAGAATCTACACTTCTTGCGTTGCCACAAATTTACCACTTTTGCCATGTGTTTTTCTTAAATAAAAGAAAAGTATTCCTTTGTTACAATTTGTTTTTACCCCAATAAGTTGAATTTTTATTTTTAAAAATTTCCGTTTTGCCAGCCCATTCCTTACACCGAAAGGTACTGTTAACCCAATAGATTGAATGAGGCAACTTACAGTGTGATACAATGATTGGTATCACTAGCGGATCCAGGTGGGGGGGGGGGGGGGGGGGGGGGGGGGGCTGGGGGGGGGGGGGGGGGCTAAAAATTCCGGATCATACATGTATGTCCATGTTACTGTAGATAAAATATCAAACAATGTCGTTGCACGCCCTCAGTATAATTTTTTTTCTCGCTCGCTTCGCTAGCTCGACGCATAATGGCTAATGAGTGGTTTAATTAACACATTGTTAAATCATTTATTTGAAAACGCACTTTTTTATTCATACATGTATGACCATGTTACTGTAGATAAAATATCAAACAATTTCGATGCACGCCCTCAGTATAAAAAATGTTTCTCGCTCGCTCGACGCATAATGGCTAATGAGTGGTTTAATTAACACATTGTTAAATCTTTTTATTTGAAAACAGACTTTTTTTTTCATACATGTATGTCCATTTTATTGTAGATAAAATATCAAACAATTTCGATGCACTCCCTCAGTATAATTGTTTGTATCGCTCGCTTCGCTCGCTCGACGCATAATGGCTAATGAGTGGTTTAATTAACACATTGTTAAATCATTTTATTTGAAAACGGATTTTTTTATTCATATATGTTTGTATCGCTCGCTTCGCTCGCTCGACGCATAATGGCTAATGAGTGGTTTAATTAACACATTGTTAAATCCGTTTATTTGAAAACGGACTTTGTTACCCTATCAATGCACTACCGCAACCGTTTTATGAGGCTAGAGACGGACCCGAAAATTGATCAAAATTTTACGCCCCCCCCCCCCCCCCCCACCCCCCCTAAGCTGAAATCCTGGATCCGCCTCTGGGTATTTCAAAAGCATCAAGGCAGGCACAAAATAAAAGACATGACTAATCATCATGTACATGTATAAATGTTACCCTTTGATTCCACTTTCGTATAAGATCCCGTCGAGTGCCCGGATAAAGCTGTACATGCCCAAAGTGGAAACACGAGTCTCCATCCCCCAGCAACATACACGGCATTCCATGAGTTGTTTAACTGTCTGACTCGCTCCTCTGTGTCCCCGACTTCATAAGCTGCACTCTTCGCACAGCCCTTGATGACAACACACTGAAGTCCGGCATGCCTGAAACACAGTAGTGCTCCTTTTTATTAAACGTAAAATACTAAATCCTTATTCGTCTTCCAAAAAGAAAATCTCTGAATAAACGTTAACTATGCTCTAACAGGATATCGAAGTTAAACTAGACTCAGTTAAGATAGAAAACAGCCTTCTTGTTTATTTTTTATTTATTTTTTATTTAGTTTTTCTGAACTCTCAAGTATCTTTCTTTTCAATGCAAATTAAATGAATGAGAAATGTTCTTAGCGTGTTTAACATTTTATAAATATAGTATCCATGTGCATATTTTATAAAAAAAGATTAATTGATAAACACAGATTGATACTGCTAAATATTTATAGACAATGTGTGATTAGTTTCCATAACACAGAAAACAATCTGAGTACGATATAAACTTTTAATTGCAAACAGTACTGATTGGACAACACAAAAATGTTCACCAGATCATGACGAAATCTGGTATATCAATCAAATTGAACGCAGGGCAACGACTTGTACACTTCTTACCAGTACATACCCTTACGGAAATTGCATATATGTTACTTATATGTCGAGATCTATGTTGCTTATATGTCAAGATGTATGTTACATATATGTCACTTATACTTGGCTTATATCTTTCACTTATAAGTGACATATATTGATTTTAAATGCAAATGAGATCTATGCCGCTTATAAGTATGCAAATGAGATCTATGTCACTTATATGTCCAGATAAGTATTGCAGTTCACTTATATGTCACATATAAGTGGCTTATATGTTTAGCTGGGATGTCAATGCTGTACATATAAGCAACATATAAGCCACTTATATGTCACATATAAGCCACTTATATGTCACATATAAGCCACTTATATGTCAATTATACTTCACCAGACAGAAGCACATTTAGTTTCTTGACCACCTGCAGGGATTGATTTCTAGAATCTGCAAGGTCATCCACTGATCTTGTTTTCTGTGGTTTCCTGCCGCAACAAGATCACTGCTTAGCGGGGTATACACATGTAGCCTAGCAGGGCATATACGCCTGTGGTTGTCAAGGTTAAACCTATTTCAAAGGGAAATAGTTTTAAAAAATCACAGTTATGGTCCTTTTTTCGTAATTAACACATATTCATTGGCTCATGTTGAAAGATGTGTGCAAAGTTTCATTGTTATACATCTAATACTTTGAAAGTTATTAGTCACAATCACTTGTAAAAGGCAGTTAAACCTGTTTTCAAGGGGTGAACAATTCAAAAAATATGAACCATAGTTATGGGCCTTTATTAGATGCATACATTGGATCATGCTAAAGATGTTTACAAAGTTTCATTGTTGTAGACCTTATACTTTCAAGTTATTAGCCAATCAGTTGTCAGACAAAAAGTTAACGGACGGACAGACAGATGGACGGACAATCGCCAAGACCTAGTATACGTCCCTAAGGGCGTAAAATATGTGAAGAAAGAAGACAGAAAGCGTTTAAACTTTGAACATAATATTGAGGTTTAATTGGTATCTTCTTTTTACAACACAGAACTTCAGCAGATGTTTCCACCGCAGGGCTTTGATCCAGCAACCACCTGTAATCGAAGAAAATATTATAATGAACATATTAAATTACATAAATGGTTTTGAAATATATAAAATATAATATACTTTTCAAAAATCAGCTATATATCTAGCATATTCATCATTATGGTTTGTTTGAAATGAACAGAATGGTGTTTTAGGTCATTTTAAACCCATGTATGGCCATATATGACAGTCGATTTTTTTTGTGGTAGACATACCATCCCAGTACTATAAACCTCTCACCATCCGTAAGAAGCGACACTTCCTCCTTGGACAAGTCTAGCTCCCAGGGGGATTTGAACCCACAACGGTGAGAGGCGAGAAAGCTTCAGTCGTATCGTCTTTTCATGGAGGCACTTATTAAAATGCATATGAAGAGGAAAAAGGAATTGAGTTAATGAGATGTAAATATATATATATATATATATATATCAGCTTTACTCCAGCTGTTCCTGAAAACATGCACGCCCCAAAGACAGCACTTTTAAAAACATATGTAGGGGTAGTTCCATTAATTCCTTCTGTAGGGGCTAAATACAAAAACAAAACAAAAAACATTTCTATAATATGGGGTTGTCTATTGGGTGGAAAAATGCTTCTTGATGTATTTTTCATGCAAACTCTAACCCAATTAAAATAATCTTAAAATGCATGCATTCAATTTCGAAAAGCATGCTGTTGACGGTAAATGTCCAGTGAAATTTTAATAATGCGGGGGAAAAAAGAATTCCCACATATTAATTCACGAACGAGAACTCTTTACCAATTTCGTACGCAAATTGATAGTGACATTGTAACTATCGTACTCATACTCATTTTGATTTTAATAGTACAATCAGTAATGTTTCAGTCCTAGGAAAATAAAAAGTGGCACCTAGTTACACTGATCTTAAGACAAAGTGCCTACAATATCATCAAAGACATTGATTCGGACATTAAACTTGTATTGTTTATCATGTCTGTCATCATCTCAAGGGCATAGCTATAGTGTTCTATAAACCCTGTATCTGATATCAAAATAACATATCGGTAAATCTTAAAAATGCTAGCCAAAATCTTAACTAATCAAATTGTATGTTTCATTCTTATTTAACACACTGACGGTAATATTGTGTGTTTTAAGAGCTAAAAGTTACAGACATTGTCTCTTTAATGGATGTCACATGAGCAACTGATATAAATATTGCTGTTCCAGCGATTACAAACAATAAATAAAACCTTTTAGGTTTTAATCAACACATTTATTACAGCACACTTATGTGGGTCTATGAGATCATGTTTCTACACATACATTTCATGAGTGAAAAAAAGAAGTTTATTTGCTTGTCCTCAATATCTGCTTTAATTATGGACAGTGTCAAGTTACAGTAATAATAAAACTAGCTCAAAACTACTTACTAATAATGGCATTCACAATCGTGCCGTCTAGTGGTGCCCTTGATTTAGTACCCTTCACACAACTGTTTCTCAGTGTCTCGTCGTCAAAAAACACAATTATCAAAAGCCTTGCCATGGCAGTTCCACTGTTTTTTGCCTTCTAAGGCAGGCATCAAGCTGTGCTACCGATAGTCTCACACCATAGCCAGGAACCAACTCGACTTCATGTGTGCTGGAACTCTAAATGAAACAAAAAAGAGGTCAACGACCTTGAAGCTCTACTGATAGGTTTTGATAGCTAGATCAGCATTCCTGTGAAGTTTCATAAAAATATGTAACATAGTTTCAGGAGTAGTCGTTACAAGTTTTTACTATATAACTCTATGTAAACAAAGATGGCCACTGGGGGTCATGTTTAATGTTGAATCAAAATAATTTTCGACAAGGATCAACATCATGTCATGGTGATCATTTTAGAAAAAGTCCGATATCAATATCACTTACAGTTGTCAAGAAGTAGTTGCTACAAACTTGTTTTTAAAAAATAAATATTTAGCCGTGGTGGCCATCTTGAATTTCAGGCCTATCCAAAATTTTGCTGGGATCAATTAGACATCAAGAGCAACACATTCTTGTGAAGTTTCATGGAAATCTGTCAAGTAGTTTCAGAGGAGTAGTCGCTACAAGTTTTTACTATGTAACGCTATGTAAAAAAGATGGCCGCTGGCGGCCATGTTTAATGTCAAATCAAAATAGTTTTCAACAAGGATCAACATCATGTCATGCTGATCCGACCAAATGTGACCTATATTTCGATAGCTCGAACAGACTAATGGACAAATATATACCCGGACAACATTGTAATCGCTAAATCGAGATCCGTAAACGGGCTCAACAAAAATTAGAACTCTATAAAAGAATATATGCCTGCACTTTATACCTACATTTTTTTTAAAGTATATAATAGATTAACACGTTTTTATTACATTTTCATCGGCAAAAGATTGGAATTTCTCAGCTAAATATTATTAACTAACTCCGAACACAAAAATAACTAACTGTGACGCCGAGTTGACGTCAATAACGGTGTACTGACGTCAACGTTATCCGCTGATAACGTTCAACAAAGCGAATAATTTCGGTTAAAATCATGCACAAACTGATTTAAAATGTAATAAACAGATTATTTAACTGCTGTGTTCGATTATAGAGAAATCCTTCACTCGATGGTAACATGTTGTTTTTTCACTCACTCATACGCTCTTTCGTGAAAAGAATCACACGTCTCCCATCTCATGAAGGATTTCCATATAATCGATCCCAGCAGTTAAATAATCTGCGCAGTATCATCAGTGAATATTTTTAATTATAAATATTTATGGAAGATACTCCTTACTTTGAAAATGTCAAGCAAGACGTATTTATAGACCGATACTTACAGCTTGATATGCAGTATAAATGTCGTCATCCATGGAATCGATACTTTCCACTTGCTGGCTCACTGACGGAATATTCTTCTGTGTGTTTGGTGTCATTAGTGAGTTTGTTGGTGGAATATTCTGTGTGTTTGGTGAGCTTGTTGGTGAAATATGTGTGTTTGATATTGTTGGTGTAGTTATCTGCAGCCTGTTAAGTGGCATTGCTTTTTGTGTGATTGGCTGTATTTGTGAGGTGCGCATATTATGCTGGGTGTTCAGTGGAATGGATTGCAGTATGTTTGCAGGTGGCATTGATGATGTGTTATGCATAAGAAAGTCAATCTTCTCCTCTAATTTTTTTTTTTGTTCCATGATTTCAATTTGGGAAGCGCAAGAGCAATTCACTGTTGAGCACTGGTCTGTGATAGAGTTTGCTGTTGACTGGTTGCTTGGTCCTTGAATTTTTCTCGTGATAGTCACCAGGCCATTGAGTTAAAAAAAAATTGTCTCGTTTATTTCTTCCTCCCTTCACCTCCAGTCCTTTCCTGGGCATATTTTAAAAACCTTTTAATTTCATCCTCCACAAAGGTCTCCACCACTTGTCTGAAAAGGAAAGAAAGATATATATATATATGAACAAATTTACTGAAAAGGAAAGTAAGATATACGAATCTGTTTATTTACACATTTAATCTATCAAAAGGCCACGGCGTACAACCATTTCATGCCGAGTGAGGAATTTATAAATTGCGTAATTACGCGGAGTTTGGGTGATAAAACTACTCGGCGTGGGAATCGGCTCTCGGCGAACTTACGCTACGATACTTCGCGTATAACGGTTACGCCACGATACTTCGTGTATACAAACTCGGAGTTAGTCGAGTCGAAACTGCACAGGTGAAAG
>JAWPHD010018701.1:0-38710 GCA_037043455.1 Cyrtodaria siliqua
GTCTATAGCCATGTAGCACGCCTTTGATGTGTGATCAGTGCAAGTATATCACGCGATCTGTCGGTTCACTGAAGCGAGTGTTACCGTCTGTGATTTCTTTGATATACCGTTAGTCGTAAGGTGTTAGCCTGTTTGCTTGTGTCGGTTTGTTTTTTTAAGTGGCGAAAGCTGGGACTGAAATTTGTTTGCGTCATTAAAATACCGAGATGTGTTAATTGCTTGTTTGATTATTTTTTTACAATAACTTTAAGTATAATATTAAGGAAAGTGATCAAACCTGACACCTTTTTTTTTTTAAGTCGGACCGAAATTGTTTGCGTTAGTCGTAACATTTGGTATTAATTAAGCTAATTGATGAAAAACGATATTACTCAAATTTATGTAAAATCGTATATAATCCACTAATCCGCGCGTGTTAGTCCGCGTTTTATACCTATACGGTTTATTAGACGCTTCCGGTTCAATTTCTCAAATGATCAACAATTTTAATATTGAGTGAAAATTATTCATTCAGTAAAGCGAAGACATGATGTCAGTCATTAAAATGTACAAATTGTGATAAAGTAAGTTAAAAATAATACAAATATAATACAAACATACATTTTAAATAGTTCTCTATATCAATGACTGAACGGAAAAAAATCATGGTGCAGCTGACGGTGGGTGGGGTACGGCGATTTTAGTGATTTTTCAAAATAAGCGCGATTCTTACGGCAGTTAAAAACCTGGACCGATTTGCATTTTAAAATTTTAGAAGCCCTGACATATAACCTTACAATAAGTTACATCTGTTGTAATTGACATAAAACACCATACAAACAAACATAATGAGATAGGCAGGTGTATACAAAAACGCTATCAGTCATTCACGATCACGGATTGACTAGTAATTAACTCCACTTTATGACCACAGTTTAGTTAACACATGCTAATGTTGAAGAGAGTGGCAAATGTTTAATAATTAGAGGAGGGTGTTGTCGACTCTTGATTGCCTGTTATACATTTTCAGCTCCATTGATAAAGATGCCCGTGACAAGTCAGTCTGGTTCCTGGCTCTTGATTACCTGTTACATATTTGCAGTTTAATTTGATGAAGATGCTCATGTCAAGTCAGTATGGTTCCTGGATCTTGATTACCTGTTATATATTTTCAGTTCCATTTGATGAAGATGCCCATGACAAGTCAGTCTGGTTCCTGGATCATGATTACCTGGAGTGCATGTACAGCATGTTCAAAAAAGTCAATGGTAGGTTAACATATCACTGAGGGAACACACCAATCGGGAAGGCCTTTAAGGGTTTATCCAGTATCATTTTGACTTTAAACCTGCTTGCAGGCAATTAAAAAAATGCAGAGTTTTCGTCTTATTTTATTGGTGCAATATTGTCAAAAGTAAGTAAGTAGTATGCAGAAACGATGTGCTTTATACTAGTCTTATAATTAGGCCAAAAAAATGGTTTGTTTCCGCTAACGGCTTACAAAAAAAATAGGGTAGAAGGTAGGCAAAACTTTTATTTTTATTTTATTATTAATGACCTTATTCTTGGTAATGAAAAACACTTCTAATATGATAAAAAATACTGGGGAAGATATTACTTCCTAGATTTTACATGGTTATGGCCCTTTTTCAATGTTTGGTAATGTACACTGGAAACCCCAGGGGTCATGGGTTCAAATCTCACTGGAGGAATTTTTTTTTTATCTCCAAAAGAAACCTTGGTTCGTCGGTTCAACATTCATCAAACTATCGATGTATTGCAATAGTGATCGTCTCAATAGCAATGCATCGATAGCAACGTTAACTATCGATTACTATTGCCAATAGTATGCTGAACTATCGATAGTTTCAATAGTCAGTATATGTTTCATTTTAATGATCCGATTAATAACTTCATTTGTGTGTTTCACGTCTTCTAAGTTGTGTTTTCCTCTCCTAAAAATAGCCATTTTGAAAAATTAAGCAGATGCACGCATGGATTCATTTATGACCTAGAGAGGTGGTAGTATTGATTTTAACTAAAAGAAGGGACAGTTGTTGAACATGCACAATTTAGGAATCTAAAAACTAATGCTTGTAAGGCCATAAAAAATTAATTACCTGGTTCTCAGGCCCCCCCGCATGTCTTTTTTTGGTGCCGCATTGCTGATTTTATCTCAAAAGTAAAAAATCCGCATCCAAGTTTGTTCCGTTTTTTACATGCAACTACCTCAGTCTATCCCCTTGTGGGTAGACTGGTGCGCGGCCGACTATCTGCCGCTCTGCTCGCTAGCTTGTGAGTGTTGCAGTCGTACGGGTACCAATCTAGAAGAGTCAGACGCTTGAGACGCTTGGAACTAGTAGGTGCTACAGAACATGCGATTTATTCAAGTGTCTAATTGACAAAGTCTCACAACAACATGCAATAATGACGGTGTCATCGAGTCGATTGAATCTAATACAAATATACGGACTTATTGTGATTGAAAGAAGCATATAAATTCGGGAAGAAATGATAGGTAATGATCGACAATAGAGATGAGCTGATCCAACTGGTTATTGCACATGTATTTCAAGATATTTTGCATCAATTCATGTATTGGAATTAAAAGATTGGATAAAAAAAAATCGCCCGCGTGTCTGTTGATCACTGTAAAATTGTATAAAAAAAATGCGCCCGCCCGCATCTCTTCTCAGAAAAAGTGGCCTGAGAACCAGGTAATTAATTTTGTGTGGCCTAAATTATTTGCTCATATTGCATTTTATTTTGAATGTCCCGTCTTTTAGAAGTCACTTATTTGTGTTTTTGTAGTTCATCTTGTTCATTTGGAGATATAAAAACATAAAACAGTATAATTTCATCTGCTTCTTTGTTATAGTTCAATTTTGCCCAATAGTATATCTCAATGGTAATAGTATTGCAATTGTACTTTCTGCAATAGCAATACTATCGCAATAGTCAATTGTCCCTTCAGTAGTCAGCCCTAGCACATATTATTATATGACCTGGACAGAGTTTTGATAAATGGTTTTGTAGTTTAATTTGACGTTATTTGATGAGTTTCTTTAAGGCTATATATGATGGTCGATTTTTAGCTCTACTGACCGAAGGCCAGCAGAGCTTATGGGATGGCGAGTTGTCGTCCGTTAACTTTTGCCTTGTGAGCACTAGCACATTATTAATCGGATCTTTACCAATGTCTTTATTTCAATGAAAGCTCAGATAGGTTCGACAAACAACCAGATCAGATTAGTTTCATCAGAGTTATGGCCCTTGATTTGCTGAAAAATGCCATATTCAGCCTTGTGAACACTCTAACACCTTCATGTATTATTTGATCTTTACCAAACTTTCACAGGTTGTTAACCAGTCAGATTGGATGAGTAACACCAGAGTTATGGCCCTTGATTTGCTAAAAAAATCCATTTTCTGCCTTGTGAACACTCTAGCACCGTCATTTGTTATTTGATCTTTACCAAACTTGCACAGATTGTTAATATCAATGAAAGCTTGCACAAGTTCGAAAACAAGCCAGATCGGATCAATAACACCAGAGTTGTGGCCCTTGATTTGCTAAAAAATGCCATATTCTGCCTTGTGAACACCTAGCACCTTCATTTATTATTTGAGATTTACCAAACTTGCACAGATTGTTAATATCAATGAAAGCTCTGACAAGTTTGAAGAACAGCCAGATCGGATCAGGTTTGAAAACCAGCAAGATCAGTCTAGTTACACAGGAGTTATGGCCTTTGATTAGTTAAAAATGCTGTATTTTGTCTCGTTAAGATGATAGGACTTCATTTTTCATCCAAACTTTTCCAAACTTTACCAGGTGCCTAATATCAATGAAGGCTTGGACAAGTTCGAAAACCAAATTGGATTAGTAATACCGGAGTTATGGCCCTTGATTTAGTTTAAAATGCTGTTTTTTGTCTCGTTAAGGCCATTTGGCCGGATTTTAACGGAAGTTTGAAGGTATGATCAGTATCAAGCCTAGTTGTGCATATCGTCGCCGTGTTCCGGTTGAATGATTTTGGCAGAGTTATGGCCCTTTAAAGGTTTTAGTACACAGTGACTGTAACACAAACTTTGTCTGGACTAGTTCTCCTTAACCCCTGGCCAAATTATAACGAAACTTTTCAGGGATTGTCAGTACCAAGCCTAGTTGAGCATATCGTCACCATATTCTGGCTGTAAGATTTGTGGCAGAGTTATGGCCCTTTATAGGTTTTAATAAACAAACTTTGTTTTCTGGACTAGTTCTCCTGAACACCTAGCGGGATTACAGCGAAACTTGGCAAGTTTGATCAGTATCAAGCCTAGTTGTGCATACCATCACCGTGTTCCAGTTGAATGATTTTTGTCGGAGTAACCGGATGATTACCGGACGCATTTCCCCCTCCAAAAAGTATGTTTCCCCCCACCCCCATTTCAGACTCAAAACTGTATTTAATACAAATAAAACATGTAGACTATATAAAACAATGATTATAATCAAAATTATGGCCACAAAATAATTCCCCCTTTCCTGTAAAAGCACGCTAAAATTCCCCCACCCAAGGGTATGGGTCGCAGTCCCCCCCCCCCCCCAAAACAGATCGACGGCCCTGCATGCCCTCTTGGGCCTCTTGTTTAGTGGTGAAAGCAGACCACCCACCTTTTCATGGGCTCCCAACAGGATTTAAACCCGCAGCAGTGAGAGATAAGGATGTTTCAAACGCAGCATCTTGACCATCTGACCACGAGTATTTGTAATTTCCCCACACTTTTTAAGAGCCTCGTTTACCTCTTGCGTTATTTACATGTACATGTCCTAACCATATTCTGTGTAGAGGTTGATAGCAAATGACTGTTTCTATTGCAGCACGTGAAAGGGTTGTTGGCTGGTACCACACTGGACCCAAGCTCTGCCAGAACGATGTAGCCATCAACGAGCTCATGAGAAGATACAACCCAAACTCTGTAAGCCGGGCAACTTTCTCTTTGTTTAATGATTACATCACATTTTGAACAAACATCAATCTTTAAGTAGTTTTAAAATTACATGTAGCAATTTGATTAATTAAACCTTTAAGTACGACTATAATAGCCTTTGCGTCCATTGTAAACACAGATCAGGACAATGTCTGGCTGCTTATCAGTAATTTTCCCCAAAACACACCTTTGTCACATAATTGGAATGGTCTGAATTTAAAGAAAGCGGGTTAAGTGTTATCGATTACAACAAAAAATTTCAACAAACATCAATCTTGTAGTAGTTAATCAAGTTTTAAAATTACATGTAGCAATTTTTGTCTTGCCTTTTCGAAGAAAAAAAGAGACATGGTGTTGCTTTTCCGGCGGCGGCGTCAACATTCAAGTTTTGCGTTTAGGTCATTTTCTCACAAACTGTATGCACTAGACTTTTCAAAATTTGCTTATAGTAGTATCATGGGTGGTACATTGCAACGTGACAAAGCAAATGTGGAAGTGACCTTGACCCTCCAAGCAAAGGGCAGATAACTTACTATTTTTTAGGTTCAACTTTTGCGTTTAGGTCACTTTTTCACAAACTGTATGCACTAGACCTTTCAAACTTTGCTTATAGTTGTATCTTGAGTGGTACATCACAACATGACAAAGCAAATGTGGAAGTGACCTTGACCCTCCAAGCAAGGGCAGATAACCTTATAATTTTTACCTTCAACTTTGGCGTTTAAGTTACTCTTTCACAAACTGTATGCACTAAGACCTTTCAAACTTTGCTTATAGTTGTATCTTGAGTGGTACATTGCAACGTGACAAAGCAAATGTGGTTGTGACCTTCACCATCCAAGCAAAGGGCAGATAACTTTAATTGTTACATTTACATCACTTTCTCATGAACTAATATTATGCACTAGATGTTTTAAACTTAATTTATAGCTAAATCTTTGGAATAAAACATATTCTATTTTGACATAGTTGTGTCTCCGGTAGTGCATCTTTTTTTTGGATGCCTGGATTTCATCTATGACCTTGACCTACTTTTTGGAGCTGATGATTTTTAGCTCTACTGGCCAAAGGCCTTCATTTTTCATCCGATCTTTACCAAACTTTACCAGATTGTTAATATCGATGAAAGCTCGCACAAGTTTGAAAAACAGCTAGATCGGACCAATAACAGCGGAGTTATGGCCCTTGATTTAGTTAAAAATGCTATATTTTGCGTCGTTTTTCATCTGATCTTTACCAAACTTAACCAGATGATTTGGCTTTTTTTTTTTTTATTAATAGATATAACGGTATATATATTTTTAATAGATATATTTATTTTTTATTTTTTTGTTTTAATTCATCATGTTCATTTTTTATTTTTTCTGATTTCATTAATTTTTTTGTGTGTGTTAACACCGTGTTAGCAGGAAGCATTGCTGTGCCTATTGCATTTTTTTTCCAGTTCGTTGATTTTTGATGGAGTTGCGGCCCCTTGGCATTTTTTTAAATTTGTTGTCGGCGTTACTCCTCCTAAACACCTTGTTGGATTTCGACGAAATTTGGCAGGAAGCATTGGTAAGATGTCTAGTTGTGCATATCACGCTTTTGTTCCAGTTTGCTGATTTATGACGGAGTTATGGCACTTTGACATTTTTACTTTAAATTTCTTGTCGGCACTACTCCTAAATGACTTGTTGGATTTCTACAAAATTTGGCAGGAAGCCTCAGTATGATGTCTAGTTGTGCAAAGCATGGTATATCAATGAAATTTTGGACAAGTTCGAAAACCAGCTAGATCTAGTTAGTAACGACAGGTTATGGCCCTTGATTTGTTTAAAAATGCTATATTGTATTTTCCTTTGTTAAATCTGTAGTTACTTCATTTTTTATCTGATCTTTACCATATTTGTTTAGAATGTTAATATACTTACCACCACCCCCATAGAAGAAAGTGGGACAAATTAAAAAATGCCCATGCCAGACTAGACACAGCAGATTTATTGCCCATGTATGGGAATCCATAACCGTCAAAATGTGGATATTTACAAACCATTCAATGACAGGCCATTTAATTCAACATGAAGTCATTTGATGACGTACATATTGATTCAATGCGACGTGTAAACTCGGTTCATTCGTTACAAAGTGTATTGATACGGTTCAAAGTGAAATGATCAGTGTAAAATTTCAAACCATACGACGCAAAGTCATTTGATGACGTACATATTGATTCGATGCAACGTGTAAACTCGGTTCATTCGTTACAAAGTGAGTTGATACGGTTCAAAGTGAAATGATACGATGTAAAATTTTAAACCATACGACGCAAAGTCATTTGATGACGTACATATTGATTCGATGCGACGTGTAAACTCAGTTTATTCGTTACAAAGTGAATTGATGCGGTTCGAAGTGAAATGATACGGTATAAACTCAGTTCATTCGTTACAAAGTGAACTGATACGGTTCGAAGTGAAATGATACGGTGTGAAATTTCAAACCATACGACGCAAAGTCATTTGATGACGTATATATTGATACGATGCGACGTGTAAACTCTGTTCATTCGTTACAAAGTGAATTGATACGGTTCGAAGTGAAATGATACGGTGTAAAATTTCAAAACATACGACGCAAATAGATATTATTCAGTGCAATGACAAACCATTTGACAAAAAAACTAATGCAATACAATCCAATACAAGTCAGTACGATGAAAACTTAAACGATTCATCGAAAAATGTGAAGTGATACAGAACAAAGTAAATCAGCATGATGCATTATGAATCAGGTTAACGCAAACACATTTAGTCTGGTGGTAAGTAAAATGATCGGCGCTGCGATGCAAACGCAATCCGTTCGACAGAAACTGATTTCATTACGTGCAAAGTGAAACGGTGCGACATCTGGCGGCGATATTTGCCACATCATTTGCAGGGTTATTTCCCCTACAAAACATATATATATTATGCTAAATCAAAGTACCAAAAGTACTGAGAATGCAAGGTTTGATAGGAAAGACTGTATGAATATTTGCACGATCGAATTTCCATAAATTTTACATAGTTTTAGCAAACTCGGCGATCTTTGGCGGCGGCGGCGGCAACATTCAAGTTTTGCGTTTAGGTCATTTTCTCACAAACTATATGCACTAGACCTTTTCAAACTTTGCTTGTAGTTGTATCTTGGGTGGTACATCGCAACATGACAAAGCAAATGTGGAAGTGACCTTGACCCTCCAAGCAAAGGGCAGATAACTTAATAATTGTTAGGTTCAACTTTTGCATTTATGTCACTTTTTCACAAACTGTATGCACTAGACCTTTAAAACTTCGCTTATAGTTGTATCTTGAGTGGTACATCACAACGTGACAAAGCAAATGTGAAAGTAACATTGACCCTCCAAGCAAAGGGCAGATAAATTAATTGTTACCTTCAACTTTTGCGTTTAGGTCACTTTTTCACAAACTGTATGCACTAAGACCTTTAAAACTTTGCTTATAGTTGTATCTTGAGTGGTACATTGAACGTGACAAAGCAAATGTGGATGTGACCTTCACCATCCAAGCAAAGGGCAGATAACTTTAATTGTTACAATTACATCACTCTCTCATGAATTATAATTATGCACTCAATGTTTAAACCTAATTTATAGCTTAATCTTTGGAAGAAAACATATTCTATTTTGACATAGTTGTATCTTGGGTAGTGCATCTTTTTGGATGGATTTCATCTATGACCTTGACCTACTTTCTGGAGCTGATAATTTTTAGCTCTACTGGCCAAGGGCCTTCACTTTTCATCCGATCTTTACAAAACTTTAACATATTGTTAATATCAATGAAAGCTCGCATAAGTTCGAAAACCAGCCAGATCGGACTAGTAACAGCGGAGTTATGGCACCTTGATTTAGTTAAAATATGCTATATTTTGCCTCGTTAATACGACAGGGTTTTCATTTTTCATCTGATCTTTACCAAACTTTACCAGATGTTTTGCCTCTTCTTTTTTTTATGAGTATATTTTTTTATTATTTGTACATTTTTTTTGTCTAAGTTTTTTTTAAAATACAGTCGAACCTCAATAGCTCGAAGTCACCGGGACCATAGGGATATGTTCGAGCTATCGGTGGATTCGAGGCATCGAGGTTACGGTAAAAACCAAAATATCTATCCGAATTTGTGTACCACCCGAAATTGTGTTACTTGTGTACGTGATGTTTCGTTCTCAGTAATTTTTTTATGTTCATGCATGTTTGTTTAAACCTCATAATGGAATATAACATGTAATTGTTACACTGAAAATACAAGAAAAACTGCAATAACGTGTTTGTTTTATCATTTATTTAAAGAAATATCACACTAATAGATTTTAACATACATTCCGGAAGTCCGAATAATGAGAACAAGGTAAGACTGGTTTCCGTACATTATTTAATTAGAAAATCGACCGTGTTTAATTTATCGTAATTAACAGTAAACGAAGTTCACTAAACATACATTTTATCTGTCTATTATCGCTTTTCAATCATAAATGTTCGCACCTTTAACAACCAACTTTATCTGTTTTCGCACTATGATCGAACTTGCTACAAACAAATACAAACGCGTCGATTACAATTAATATGGCCGACGTCGCATGGCAATGGATCATCACCTTCGATTAAGCGAGGTTTAAATTCACACAAAAATGGATCTTCGGACCGTAAAATGTATTCGAGCGAGCCGGGGTATTCGAGAAATGATATTCGAATAATCGAGGTTAAATTACATTGAATTATATAGAAGTTGTGTCGGGACCGGAAAATGTGTTCGAGTTACCGATGGTATTCGAATCACCGGTATTCGAGCTATCGAGGTTCGACTGTATATATATATTTTTTTTATTTATTTTTTTATGATTTATATTTATTTATTTATTTTTTTTTTTTTTTTGTATTTGATATATTTATTGATTTATTGTTTTAAATGTTTTTTGTTCTTGTTTTTTTTTCCGGGTTTTTTTCGGTTTATTGATTTTTGATGGCCCCTTGACATTTTTACTTTTAAATTTCTTGTCGGCTCTACTCCTCCTAAAGCCTTGTTGGATTTCGACGAAACTTGGCAAGAAGCATCGGTAAGATGTCTAGTTGTGCATATCACGCTTTTTCCTGTTCGCTGATTTATGACGGCACTTTAACATTTAAATTTCTTGTCGGCGCTACTCCTCCTAAACTTTCTATAAAATTTGGCAGGAAGCCTCAGTATGATGTCTAGTTGTGCAAATCGCGGTATATCAATGAAATCTCGGACAAGTTCGAAAACCAGCTAGATTTTGTTAGTAACGACAGGTTATGGCCCTTGATTTGTTGAAAAATGCTATATTATATTTCCTTTGTTAAATCTGTAGTTACTTCATTTTTTATCTGATCTTTACCATATTTGTTTAGAATGTTAATATAACCCCCCACCCCACCACCCTGCCCCATTTTTATAAAATTTCATTCATAGAAGTGGGACTATTTAAAAAATACCCATGCCAGCCTAGGCACAGCAGACTTATTGCCTATGATTACCAGGTCAGCGATCTAAGGCCATCCTATCCCTGTTGTTTTTGCAATGTTTTAAAAAAAATACTGATGGGAATTTTATGTCGACAACCCTTGATGTAAGAGCCGTTTTAGCCAGTAGAGCATCCACAGGCCCTCTTGGGCCTCTTGTATTTAATAGAATGGCATTTTACTTTTAACAAATGCACTTAAATGTCATCTCAGCAAACGGCAAACTCCATTGTTTTTAGTTACTAAAATGTTTACAACCTCATTTAAGCATCATAGACCGTTTTAAGTCCAGCCCCCGTTCTTGTTTAAAAAATCAAAGGCTATAACTCTGATGTGTCTAGTCTGATGCAATGCGACATTGTATCTGGCCCCAACCGGACACCGTTTGAAACTGCACATGCCTGCTGCATTTTAACCTACTTCGTCCAGCTAGTTTCTGTTCTGTTTCTTGTTGTTGTTGTTTATTAAAATACCCGTCTATTTACTTATAGTCAATTTCAATTCTTCTTTCCACCAATAAATTTGTATTTCATTTTTTTAGTAAATACTACAGCAAAGTTTCTTTTCAATGTGTGGGACAGACATAGGGAAGTTGAATCAATGGGTAGTGCCTCTTGTTAAGTTCTTTGTCCCTGCAGCAGAAGACGTTTTCTAGGTTACGCCACTGAACTTGGACAAGTTCAAAACCAGTTGCATCAGACTAGACACATCAGAGTTATAGCCTTTGATATAAAAAAATAATGTTTTTCGGTAGGCCTTAGACTATTCAAGCCAGTAGAGTGATACAGGCCCTCTTGTGCATCTTGTTCCCAGAAAACTACTTAATACACGCCACTCTGTAAATGACATAATTTTAGACATGGGGGTCATCTTGAGTGACAGTTTGGCCATAAAACACAAATCTGTCTATCCATCAGCAATTTAATAAAAATATTCTAGTCTAGATTTGAAACAGTTTAATGACAATTGATCACAATATATTTGGAATGGATTGACCCTCTAAGATTTTGGTAGGTCGCCAAAGATCGCCAAGTTGGCTAAAACTATGTAAAATTTATGGAAATTTGATCGAGCAAATATCCATACAGTCTTTCCTATCAAACTTTGCATTCTCAGTACTTTTAGTACTTTGATTTATCATATATTATGTAGTGGAAATAACCATGCAAGTTGATGTGGCAAATATTGCCGCCAGATGTCGCACCGTTTCACTTTGCACGTAATGAAATCAGTTTCTGTCGAACGGATTGCGTTTGCATCGCATCGAATCAATATGTATGTCATCAATTGACTGTGTCGTATGGTTTGAAATTTTACACCATATCATTTCACTTCGAACCGTATCAATTCACTTTGTAACGAATGAACCGAGTTTATACCGTATCATTACACTTTGAATTGAATTGGATTTTATAGTCGCACCAACAGCTAAGGTCATATGGCGACTTTCCAGCTTCGACTGGTGGAGGAAGACACCAGGTGCCCCTCCGGGCAATTTTCGTGCACGGGCGGGCACCTGTTTAGAACCACCGACGTTCCGCAAGCCAGCTGGATAGCTTCCTCACATAAAGATTCCTAGGCCCCTGAGGGATGGAACCTACAGCGGTGAGGGGCAAGTGATTGCAAGTCAGAGACTCTAACCACTCGGCCACGGACGCCATTTTACTTTGAACCATATCAATTCACTTTGTAACGAATGAACCGAGTTTACACGTCGCATCGAATCAATATATACGTCATCAAATGACTTTGCGTCGTATGGTTTGAAATTTTACACCGTATCATTTCACTTCGAACCGTATCAATTCACTTTGTAACGACTGAACCGAGTTTACACGTCGAATCGAATCAATATGTACGTCATCAAATGACTTTGCGTCGTATGGTTTGAAATTTTACACCGTATCATTTCCCTTTGAACCGTATCAATTCACTTTGTAACGAATGAACCGAGTTAACACGTCGCATCGAATCAATATGTACGTCATCAAATGACTTCATGCTGAATTAAATGGCCTGTCATTGAATGGTTTGTAAATATCCACATTTTGACGGTTATGGCTTCCCATACCCATGATTACCAGGTGAATAAGAGCCGTTTTAGCCAGTAGAGCCCTTTTGGGCCTCTTGTTTTTAATAGAATGGCATTTGGTTTTTAAATGTCATCTCAGCAAACGGCAAACTCGATTGTTTTTAGTTACTAAAATGTTTACAAACTTTCATTTAAGCATCATTGACCTTTTTATTTTTAAGTCCAGCCTCCGTTAGGCGAGACATGTGAATCCACGGATTTCTTGTATTAATTTAACCAGTATCATTTTGACTTTAATGCTGCTTGCATAGATATGTAATTTACCAAAAGGTGATACAATTTGTACTTGTAATTCTACTTTAGATTTAAAGGGACAACGTCCATAACTTTTAGCCTATAAAACACAAAATAATTACGTTGACAAACATAACACGCCAACCATTATTGAATATTTACTAAACAAAAACAAGATTATTTGACGGAATTCAATAGCAGTACAAAAAAAGAAGTACTACTTCATGGGGGTTGAACTCGTAACCCAGGCTAAAATTACACTCGCAGGTAATTATAGTCGAACGTCACTGCCAACTGAGCTAACCGGGTCAGATGTATTGTGTAAGAGATACAATATCTAAAAGCTAATGTATGTCATGTGATCAGCAGAAAATGTACATGTAAATGTGGGTCACACATTATTTACAAATAATAAATGCAGTGCTCGAAAAATAGGATAGCCCGACGACCGGGGCTCCTCGAAATCCATTCTGCAGACAAGGAGCCCGACGACCTGTCTAAAAAAAAAATCTGTTTTACTTGATCTCAAGATCCTCAAGACAAAATACTCCCAAATGTGTTATTTATACACACATTGAAACAATAAGAAGTTTGAATATTTCGCCTGGCTTTGTGTCAGCAGTTTGTCACATCAGAGATCGAAAATTATTGACATAAAACTACATTATCCTGCTATTAAGGTTGAGTTTTCTTTTCTCTTTGATAAGAAATACCATTTTTGGCATTCAAAACACATTAATGCATGAAAAAAGTTCGTAATTGAGGGCATTTCGATTGAATGTTTGTGAAATAAGTGCGGTGTCATAGTAGTTTGGATGGTACATAATTCCGGATATATTATTTTATTTATTTTTTTAATCGAATAAGAAAAACATTTTTATTCATTATTTAATCCATCATAATTTTCTTCTTTTGTCTATGTGTAATGAGTTCCTGGAATCCTACTTTTAAATAAATTCTAGTCTAGGCTCCTAATTCTTTAACTTGGAGAAAGTGGTGACAGTATGAAAAATATAGCCAGAGGAGACCCTGATAGTCAAATAAAACCTTATTAAAAATTTGGCTCCAAGTTCGGCTCCAGTTTCACCAATTCGGCTCTGATTATTATCGTTCGGCAAAAGCGCTAGTACTCTCCTTTGCATCAGTTTTAAATTACTATGTAATATTCTATTCTAAATAGTAATGTATTTGAAACGAAGTAGTAAATAAGTCCGCTAACTAGGAAGCATAAAGTGGTAGCAAAAAGAAAAATATAGTCAGACGAAGTTCTGAGTTTGATTAATACATACTTAACAAATGTGTGCTATAAAAGTGAATAAAGACACATTTCCACTAAGAAAAAATATATTGGACCGTTCCATTTCAAATCAGGGCCTGTCCATTTTAAATCGGGGCCTGTCCATTTTCAGAGGCAACAAACCCTGGGCCTGTCTCTTAAAATAATTTTCTGAGAGCACTGAAATGATTTAATTTTTTCAAACTCACAAATGTATTACTACAGGCTTACCTGGAACTATGCTAATGTTTTCATGTAAACATTTCACTGAATAAAAATCAGACAGTTATTTGGCTATGCTCAATATCTGCTTACTTACGGACAGTGTCCCTTTAAATATAGTACTGGTGCAATAATCAACAATTAGGAATATTTATGTAAACATTATGTTGCAAATTGCTTTGAACTGTTGTAGTAATTATTAATAATAATTTGCAAAAATGCAAATGTTGTATAAAAACTAAATGAATGGAAAGTTGTTTTTTTTAAAAAAGAAGACATTTTGCCAGCCAAGTGATCCGAGTCCAATGTGCTGCTCCAGAGACAATATCTTATTCTTCTCTTGAGATCACTAGCCACACACATGGCAGATAGCATTGTTTGTTGTGCAAATAAAGATTGTCTTTTCAGACTTAGTAAGATCGTATTATAATCTGGTTCACAAAGGAAGAAAGAAAGAAAAATTGAGAGTTAGCTCAGCGTTCGGACATGATAAGAATAATGTGCTTATAATGTGACTGGGTGTGAAATCATGTTTCTCTTGCATGGTATTTTAGTGTAGCAGCACTATAAAGCTGCACACCGCTGCTACAAGCAGACACCATCAGGATATGACTGAAAGATTGTTAAAGCCTATATATACATGCTTTAATATAACACCTTGTTTATATACAGGTGTTGGTTGTGATTGATGCCAAACCCAAGGATCTGGGACTGCCCACAGAGGCGTACATAATGGTGGAGGAGGTCCATGATGTAAGTTCACTCTCTGGTCTCTTAATACAGGTGTGACTGTATGTTGATATTGGATCTGTGGAGACTTGTGGTCTCTGAATACAGGTGTGACTGTATGTTGATATTGCATCTGTGGGGGAGACTTGTGGTCTCTGAATACAGGTGTGACTGTATGTCAATATTCTGCTGTGTGGTGTGACGTTATGTCAATATTGCATCTGTGGCAGAGACTTTTAGAAATCAAGGCATATGGTCAATGTCAGTGTATTTGATTTTCAGTAACAGAAATGTCTCTCAGCAATCTAAGTATTTCCATGTTTAGGGATGCTTGTTTCTGCCCAAGATTTACTGGAATATTTAGACACAGTTTAACTTGTTTCTGACTGGGTAATATTAATGAAACAGGCATTCTTAATGATAATTAAAAATACCTTACTATTCAAAATTGGTTGAGTTTTTTTTCAATATGGCACTTTCAATGAGTTGGATAGATCTAAATTAGAACATCCTGAAAGTTTTATAACAAAATATTAACGGTAACTTTTACATGAGATTTCCTAAATTTCTGCTGTCTCAGCAACAAGGATTTTAAACGTTTATGCTGTAAAATATTTATTTCTCAACCAATTTTCAAATTTAAGGCATGTTTATGTATTGTCAAAACTGTTCAAAAATGTTCATGTAAATGGTGGAAAACCTTTGGCTGAAACATGCGTGCCAAAACAAGTGTCAAAATATCACTGTATCACTGTTTGTCAGAGAGTATTGAGTCAGAGTGCATGTCCTAACCTGTTACGATGTATAGGTGAAAACAATCTCCAATATAACAATGTTTTGAATCTGTGAATTACTTAAACAGGTAATTTCTAGGCTGCAAAATCTAAATTTTAATCATCAATCAAACCATCAATCATTTATTTTACATTGATTATGAACATGATTACATGTATGACAGTGATAACGTGTTCTTAATGAGAAATAAACTTCGAAGGAAAACCTACTTGTCCAAGTGGGTGTCCCTCTCAAACTTAAACTTAGAGGCAGCAGAATCAAACATTGTTGCATTGTTAAGAACTAGTTGAGCTGCTCGGACACCCATTTTACAAAAAAGTACATTTAGTAGCAGCTTTGTTTATTGATCAGTTGCAGTATATAGTGTGGAGTTGTGGTCTCCTGTACTGTATTTAAGGATGGTACGCCAACCAGTAAAACTTTAAATAGCAACTTAGTCCCCATGATGATAGAATATGTTTGTTATGCAATTTAGAGGTTGAAAATGAATATCACTTTTTAAAGACTTGCATTTTGCTAAATTCATTTAGGGTTTAACCTAGTTGTTTCAGATTTTCAAATACTTGCATCATTTATTCATGAAGATTTTACTACAAGCAGTCTTCGCGGTGAAGAGCGTGACCTATATATATATATTTATATATATAGAGAGAGAGAATATCAATAAAACCTATGGCAAACACTTAAAGTTGGATAGAGTCTATGAACAGAAATCTTCACCATTAAGAACTGCGGTTGTTCGCTACGCTACGTACGGCCATTAACGGAAGCCCTGTCGCTCCCTCCCTTTCGGTTTCTTAATGAAGATTTCTCTTCATAGCCTCCATCCTATACTAATAAAAACTTTCTTTCAGGAAATTAGTGTTATTAGTCAATCTTTTTCTCAAATTTACCAATAAATTTGATTTGCTTTGATTGATCAAATGTAATATTTTGTTTTATGTATTTCAGGATGGCACCCCAACCAGCAAGACATTTGACCATGTAGCCAGTGAGATAGGGGCAGAGGAAGCTGAAGAAGTTGGTGTAGAACATCTTCTCAGGTATGTATGTGCTAACAGTGGGGAATGATACTACACTAAAAAAACACATTGCAAGTTTTCTAGTAGATTTGTTTGTTTGTTTGAATGGTGTTTTACGTCATTTTTAGCACATTTTAGACCTTATATGACTTAAAGTTGAGCTCCAAGTGTATGCAAACCTTCTCGCCTCTAACCGCTGCGGGTTCGAAATCCCACTAGGAGCTTGTGAGACAGTGTCAATTCTGGTTCTGCCAGTGGGATTCGAACCGGCAGGGGTCAGAGGCAAGACAGTTTGTGTACACTGGGAGCCTTTTAAGTGAGAAAGTGTCGATTCTTATGGATGGCGGGAGGTATACCATACTGGTTCTACCCAGAAAAAAAATGGGGTGATCTGCCGCTACCACAAAAAATTGTCCGTCATATATGGCCTAAAATGTTCTGAAAATGACGTAAAACACCATTCAAACAAAAAACTCTATTGGGAAACTTTCTCTAGCCATTATTACTTACGCTTCAGTTGACTGCATTCATGTAAATGGTGTACAAGTGGTGTAACATGTTGGTCATATAGCCTCCGATTTTGATGTTTGACAAAGTAGCAGATTGTGTATTAAAGCTGATCTACAGTCAACAGATTAGTGTCGCTGTTGTGGGCTTAAACTCTGGAACTGTTGGAGGTTATGACAAATATACTGAGGGCTATTCCATTAAAACATACCCAGTACCCCAGGAAGGCAATTTAATAAATATCTATTCATGAGTGAACACTATTTTCCAAAAATTTGATTCAACTAAATTTTGCATAGATCTATGTGTGGGTATTCAGTTTCAAAAGTGCCTTCCTAGGTTCCCACGTATGTTTTAATGGAATAGCCCTCAGTATATTTGTCATAGCCTCCAACATGGCCAACCTCTTTAAATACAAGTCTGCATATACATGTATATACTCCATATCGGGGGGTCGGCGCAAGACTTATCTCCTTCTTTATTCATATGCAGTTACGATAGTCATGCGCCGACCCCCCGATATACAGTTTAAAACAAGTCCGTATGTTTTCCTTAGTACCCCATGTAGCAAAACACCGGTGGATTTCGCTTTGTTTGGACATTATGGAAAGATTGAACAGGGACTCTTAAGATGCACAATAATGTATAAAATAGTATCTTAAATATTGCTTGTATTAAAAATTAATTCTGTATATCGTTTGGTAAGTCTAAAGCAATATTAACCGAAGATTTTCGTAAAATTACAGAATATGTTAAAGATCTTTTGCAGGTCTTATCAGCTTGAATGACATTCATACTGTACATTACACATCACATTTATATTACTATTCTAAAGGTGAAAGATCAGGAGTTCTCAGTGAACGAAAATCCATAATCGCTGTAAATTTATAGCCTGAGTGGGAACACAAACAACTGTGATGTTATGTCATGACTTCTATACGGCATTGTCATAATTTCCCGAGAACTTTCAACAAGGCAAAATATTTCGCTTAGAGCATTCACAAACTGACTTAAACTGTAATAAATAGATTATTTACCTGCTGAGTTTGGTTATAAGAAAATCCTTCACTTGATGTTAGGCATGTTTGTTTTTTCACTCACTCTCATTCGTGAAAAGAACCAAATGCCTAGCAACTTAGCAACTTGTATAATATTTCCCTTAATCGAACCCAGCAGTTAACTAATCTCTATGTTAAGTAAAGTTAAGAACATGTCATTAACTATTCATATACTTGATTTCCACAGGGACATAAAAGACACAACAGTCGGTACCCTGTCTCAGCGAATTACCAGTCAGCTTATGGGTCTCAAGGGGTTAGACCACCACGCCACAGATATCAACAGCTACCTACAGAAGGTCATGTCTGGGCAGCTTCCAATCAACCATCAGATCATCTACCAGCTGCAGGACGTGTTTAACCTCCTACCAGACGTCAATTTGCAACAATTTGTGAAAGCCATGTACGTTAAAACAAACGATCAAATGTTAGTTGTGTATTTGGCGTCTCTCATACGTTCCATCATAGCCTTGCATAATCTTATAAACAATAAAATACAGAATCGTGATGCAGAAAAAAATGAAGGAAAGGACCCAGCTAAAGAAAAAGAAAAGAAAGACAAAAAGGAGAAAGAAGAAAAGGAAGGAGAGAAGGAATCAGGAAAGGACGGAGAAAAGAAGGAGAGTGAAAAAGAGAAAAGTAAAGCCGCAAAGAAGAAGTGAGTGCAGATATACAGTGAAGAGTAGTATATGTGTGTAAAATTATTTAGAAGCAACATTTGATATTTACTATGAATACAATCCGTTCAAGGATATGAATTTTGGCATATTCACGATAAGAATTTAGAAAATAGCAGAAATAAACCTAGGTATTACATGGACACTATATGGCCAATATGTTCTGTTATAGTATTGAACAATTTGCACGAAAACACAAGTCATGGTTCCTAAACGTAAATAATATGCAATAATTCAGAAAAAATATCTCAAGAAACACTAGTCGAGTTACTGGTGTAGATTTGATTTCTTTACATGTTATTAAAAAAATTGACAAAATACATGTGTCCTGATGTTTAAAGTATGCCTGTTCCATCAATGGTATGATACCTTTTGGTCAGGGCAGTCTTGTTTACTACGAATGGCATCTTTATTATTCATGATGATGTAAAAGTACTATTTAAATTGGGACTTCGTTTTCCTATAAATTATAATTATAACAATAAATTTGTTTTGAAATCACAAGTTAGCTTTTCCTTGATTTTGTTATAAACAGACTTTCCAACTGGAAAAAAATAACGATAATTATATTGAAGAACGTTGTTCGCTGGGCAGGCAGCGGCGGAGATATTGACCTTTACCATAGTGAATAGCATGAAGTGTAGTTCAAAATAAAAATTATTTTGATCAGGCGTCCAAGATGGTATCCATCGGCCACCATCTTTCAGGGCACGAAAATTCCACTCATCCGCTCGCCATGAAGAGAAGCTTATTGTAGGACGAGTAACTCAGAAACAAATTTTCCTGCCCTGATCTTTGTTTTAAACCTGATTTAATTGTGTTTCCTGCCTATCATGACAGACACTTAGGGATCACTTTGTCATCTGTCTGTCACACTTTAACTTGACCATAACTTGAAAGCAGGGCTTCTAAAAATTTAAAATGCAAATCGGTCCAGGTTTTTAACTGCCGTAAGTATCGCGCTTATTTTGAAAAAATCACTAAAAGCGCCGTACCCCACCCACCATGTCAGCAGCACCATGAATTTTTTCCGTTCAGTCATTGATATAGAGAACTATTTAAAATGTATGTTTGTATTATATTTGTATTATTTCTAACTTACTTTATCACAATTTGTACATTTTAATGACTGACATCATGTCTTCGCTTTACTGAATGAATATTTTTCACTCAATATTAAAATTGTTGATCATTTGAGGAATTAAACCGGAGGTGTCTAATAAACCGGGTAGGTATAAAACGCGGACTAACACGCTCGGACTAGCGGATTATATACGATTTTACATAAATTTGAGTAATATCGTTTTTCATCAATTAGCTTAATACCAAATGTTACGACTAACGCAAACAATTTCGGTCAGACTTAAAAAAAAACGGTGTCAGGTTTGATCACTTTCCTTAATATTATACTTAAAGTTATTGTAAAAAAAAATCAAACAAACAATTAACACATCTCGGTATTTTAATGACGCAAACAAATTTCAGTCCCAGCTTTGGCCACTTAAAAAAACAAACCGATACAAGCAAACAGGCTAACACCTTACGACTAACGGTATATCTAAGAAATCACAGACGGTAACACTCGCTTCAGTGAACCGACAGAACGCGTGATATACTTTCACTGATCACACATCAAAGGCGTGCTACATGGCTATAGACTCTTCCGGAAAACTCCCTACTATCGGTAATGGTTTAGTCCAAATTGACCAAATTGACCTACTTTCGCACAGCGAGTGACGAACAAACGTGTTATGGATCAAAGAATATTGCCGCAAGGCATATTTGAAGGAGTGTGTAAGGTAATTGTAGATTTTTTAACGACCGATAGATAAAATATCTGGGACCGATTTTAACAGAGATTTTGAAAAGAAAATCAGTCCGGAGAAACAGAATTCGGTCTGGGGACCGACAAACCGGCGATTTTAGAAGCCCTGCTTGAAAGGTATTTGACCTAAGTTCTATATATAAAGTGTGCTGAAAATGATGTAAAACACCATTTAACCAACCAACCAATCAAAAGTAACAAAAGTGTCCATTGGACACAAAATACGCCAGTCGGTAGTGGATCATTTGTAACTGTGATAACAGACGGATGGACGGACAATGCTGCGACATAATACGAACTCCGTTGTTACCAGGGCAATTAGTCTGGTTTTCGAACTTGACCGAGTTTCATCAAGATTGAATATATGTTATTGAGTGGACATCATCCAAATTTTAAATTTTCAATAATTAAAGGGCCATAACTCCATTGTTACCGGGACAATCTAGCTGGTTTCCGAACTTGACCTAGATATTATGCCCATAAACATTATTCCAATGTTTCATAAATATTGAACAACACATACTCAATTTATTGAGCGGACATCGTTAAAATTGTAAATTTTCAATAAAGAGCCATTTATCTCCATTGTTACCGGGGCGATTTTCAATAATTAGAGGGCCAGAACTCCGTTGTTAATGGGCCGATTGGGCTGGTTTTCAAACTCGACTGAGATATTATGCCCATAAACATTATTTCCAAGTTTCATAAGGATTGAATAATATTTGTTGGACTCGGTGAGCGGACATCGCAAAATTGTCAATTTTCAATAATTAAAGGGCAATAACTCCGTTGTTACTGGGGCGATTGGGCTGGTTTTCAAACTTGACCGAGATATTATGCCAAGTTTCATAATGATTGGATAATATTTGTTTGAGTTCGAGAGCGGACATCGCAAAACTTAACGGACGGACAGACAACGCCACAACATAATACGTCACGTCTTACGGCGTATAAAAATAATGGGCTCTACATTCAAGAGATATGAAAACGCAACATGGGAATTTCCGCTGTACATTGTATGTGTAAGATGCTGCTGTTAATCGAATGGTACATGGCTACGTTAGACCTTTCCTTTCGGAGAAAAAGACTAAAACAGCACATAACACAGTTATTAGTATTCCTTCAAAGTTTCATTATTGACATGCATGTGAGCAAACTTAGGATGCAAAATTTTACAAACCCTTTATGTTAAATATAGTACTGAAATGGCTCAATTTTTTAGAGAGGAACTTCAACATTTATGAATTTCTTGATAAAAAAAAGGGTACTGTGATTAAAACGTCAACAACATCACTGTTGTGGCCTTTCTCTAATTGCTACTCTTTTTTAGCTCTACTGGCCAGGGGCCAGCAGAGCTTATGGAATGGCCAGTTGTCCGTCCGTCGTTATCTTTTGTCTTGTTACCACTCAAGGGCCTTCATTTTTCATGCGATCTTTACCAAACTTTAACAGGTTGTCATTATCAATGAAAGCTTGGACATGTTCGAAAACCAGCCAGATCGGAATAATTTCACAAGAGTTATGGCCCTTGTTTTGCTGAAAAATGCCATATTAAGCCTTGTGAACACTCTAGCACCTTCATTTATCATTTGATCTTTACCAAACTTGCACAGATTGTTAATATCAATGACAGCTCGAACAAGTTCGAAAACCAGCTAAATCGGGTCAGTAACACCGGAGTTATGGCCCTTGTTTTTTCTGAAAAATGCTATTTTCTGCCTTGTAAACACTCTAGGGCTTTCAATATTAATCGGATCTTTACTTAACGTTGCCAGTGTCTTTATATCAATGAAAGCTCAAACGATTTCGAAAACCGGCAAGATCGAAATAATTTCAATGGAGTTATGGCCCTTGTTTTGCTGAAAAATGCCATATTAAGCCTTGTGAACACTCTAGCACCTTCATTTATAATTTGATCTTTACCAAACTTGCACAGATTGTTAATATCAATGAAAGCTCAGACAAGTTCGAAAACCATCTAGATCAGACTATTAACAGCGGAGTTATTGCCCTTGATTTAGTTAAAAATGCTATATTTTGCCTCGTTTAGACGATAGGGGCTTCATTGTTCATCCGATCTTTACCAAACTTTGTTAATATCAATGAAAGCTCAGACAAGTTCGAAAATCATTCATATCGGACCAGTAACAGCAGAGTTATTGCCCTTGATTTAGTTCAAAATGCTATATTTTGCCTCAAGACTTTATTTTGTATCCAAACTTTACCAAACTTGATCAGATTGTAAATGTCAATAAAAGCGCGGTCAAGTTCGATAGGACCAGAAACAGCGGAGTTATGGCCCTTGATTTTGTTAAAAATGCTATATTTTGCCTGGTCTTACGATAGGGCCTTCATTTTGCATCAGATCTTTGCCAAACTTTACCAGATTTTATGACTCTTTTTTTTTTGTATTATAATTTTTTTATTGATTTATTTATTTTTTATTTATTTTTTCGTTTAATTTTTTTTTAGCTCTATGTTGGACCAGTCGGACCAGTAACAGAGGAGTTATGGCTCTTGATTTAGTTAAAAATGCTATATTTTGCCTCGTTAATACGGTAGGGCCTTCATTTTTCATCTGATCTTTACCAAACTTTACCAGATTCTTTAGTTATGGCCCTTGATTTAGTCGATAAGCTGTATTTTGCCCAAAACTTTCAAAAAAACATAAATGGCAGTCTCTCGCTTCATTGATGTTATAAGAGCCATGTTAGCCAGTAGAGCGTCCACAGGCCCTCTTGGGCCTCTTGTTTTATAAAAATCTTGGTATTTCTTTGGAATATTATAAGGAATTAAGTGTGCAGTATATACAATATATAGCGGAAATTCCCGTGTTGCGTTTTCTTATCTCTTGAGTGTATATATGTGTTTCAGGGTCGAGTATATAAATAACCTTCTGTATTTTTCTTTTAACCTTTATATGGTGACCTATACAAATAATTAATGGATCTTAACAATTATCAGACAGTATTGTATTATTTAGAGGTTAATATATGGGTGAGCTGTGCCTTCTAGTGATAACGGCCCTGGAGAACAATAATGGCTCGAGGGTTTTAGCCAAAGTGCCATTATTTTTCTCCGGGGCATATTATCACTGGAAGACACTGTACTGCCATATATCAACCTCTTTAAGACACCTGTTACATGTATGCAGAAACAATACAAAACAGAACATGAACATAAATAAATATCGGACTGAACAGGTGGTCCACTTGCAGAAAAAAATAATGGATATTAATTTTTTAACAACTTTAGTCTAACGTGTTACATACAGTCGTTCCCGATTGAGCATGGAATTACATCGATTGAATTGAAACTAGTTGACACCTCCCACTCGCCTACAAGTCTCACATGACAAACATCGATATCATAACATAACACAGTACAATTCACTTTTTCGCTATGATACAGATGCTGTGGATTGTGAAAATAACTTCGGGCTCCCCAGCAGTGATGGAACTTACTACTTTCAAAATAGCATATTCAAGGTATATCTCTTAATTAATTCTACTGTAATGCTGGCTGGTTTATATGCCTAAAGCACATCTCCGCCGGATTCAAATTGAGATTTATTTTCACACTCCTGTTTACATTCAGCCAGCGAGGAAGGGGGCGGAGTTGAGCACGCGATGACATTGCGTGGGTATGGACGTAATTCCATGCTCAATCGTGAATGCCTGTATGTGTTAGTAAAACCCTGTGCTGCCAAAAGTTTGAAATTGTATTCTGTATTAATATCATTAGGTAGCCATATCAAAAACACTGAACATGTTATTGAAAATATTTCCTAAAATGGTATAAAACAAATGTAATTTTGATGGTATTACTGAAGATAATTTAGAGAATACTTGCCGGTTATAAAGGAAAATCTAATAAAAGGTCCCTTCAATTTCATACTTTTAATAACTACACATTTTTTAAACAGTAAATTGACAATGTTAACTTTAATGTGTAGCTTTATTAAATAGCATTTTACCTGACTAGCTGTAGTGTATTCTGATTTATTTATTTAATTTCTCTTCACATTTGAGTTGAGCTGAACTGGTATTTTAAGGCGCAACAACACATAAATGTTATGGCGCCAACAGGAATGAACAGACCAGACCCACTCTCCTTTTATATCTTGATAAACAAAAAGCACCACCTATCGGTGCAGACGCTTGATATTTAGCTCTACTGGCCAAGGGCCAACAGAGCTTATGGGATGGCGAGTTGTCCGTCGTTAACTTTTGTCTTGTTACCACTCTCCGGCCTTCATTTTTCATCCGATCTTTACCAAACTTTAACAGGTTGTTAATATCAATGAAAGCTCGGACAAGGTCGAGTCAGATCGGAATAATTTCACCGGAGTTATGGCCCTTGTTTTGCTGAAAAATGCCATATTAAGCCTTGTGAACACTCTAGCACCATCATTTAATATTTGATCTTTACCAAACTTGCACAGATTGTTAATATCAATGACAGCTCGAACAAGTTCGAAAACCAGCTAAATCGGATCAGTAACACTGGAGTTATGGCCCTTGTTTTTTCTGAAAATGCTATTTTCTGCCTTGTGAACACTCTTGGGCCTTCAATATTAATCGGATCTTTACTTAACATTGCTAGTGTCTTTATATCAATGAAAACTCAAACAAGTTCGAAAACCAGCATGTTCGAAATAATTTCAATGGAGTTATGGTCCATGTTTTGCTGAAAAATGCCATATTAAGCCTTGTGAACACTCTAGCACCTTCATTTAGTATTTGATCTTTACCAAACTTGCACAGATTGTTAATATCAATGAAAGCTCAGACAAGTTCGAAAACCAGCTAGATTGGACCATTAACAGAGGAGTTATTGTCCTTGATTTAGTTAAAAATGCTATATTTTGCATCGTTAAGACGATAGGGGCTTCATCCGATCCTTCACAAACTTTATCAGATTGTTAATATCAATGAAAGCTCGGACAAGTTCGAAAACCATTCATATCGGAGCAGTAACAGCGGAGTTATGACCCTTGATTTAGTTCAAAATGCTATATTTTGCCTCGTTAAGACTTTATTTTTTATCCGATCTTACCAAACTTTATCAGATTGTTGATGTCAATAAAAGTGTGGTCAAGTTCGAAAACCAGACAGATCGGACCAGTAACAGCTGAGTTATCGCCCTTGATTTTTTTTTTGATTTTTTTTTTTTAAATTATTTTTTTTGATTTTTTGTTTTAGCTCTATGTTGGACCAGTCGGACCAGTAACAGACGAGTTATGGCTCTTGATTTAATTAAAAATGCTATATTTTGCCTCGTTAATACGGTAGGGCCTTCATTTTTCATCTGATCTTTACCAGATTCTTTAGTTATGGCCCTTGATTTAGTTGATAAGCTGTATTTTGCCCAAAACTTTCAAAAAAACATAAATGGCAGTCTCTCGCTTCATTGATGTTATAAGAGTCATGTTAGCCAATAGAGCGTCCTCAGGCCCTCTTGGGCCTCTTGTTTGTCTTTTGAAGTTTCAGGTTTTTTGAACTTTTTAGACAAAGTTCATCTAGTACCTGTAAGTTGTATATCAGTGAAACAGACATTTTAGCGGTAAATAAAAATACTTTCCTTTTCAATATCGGTTGAGAAATACACATTTCATGCGTGAAAGCTGTTCTTGATGGGGCATTTCTGCTGCATGAAAAAAATATTTAGAATTTTTATCTAAAAATTGTTTTAAATTGTTGAATATTCGTTAATACACCCTGAACATTTTAAGCAAAATATGAAGTTATTTGAAATTTCTTAATTTTCTGCTGTCCCACCAACAAGGAATATTTATTTCTCAACCGATTTTCAAAAGTAAGGCATTTTTATTTACCACTAAAAATTCCAGTTCTTATGATACATAATTGAATTGATTCAAATTCTATTGTACTTTGTTTACTGGAGCCACACTCATTGCTTTCTGCCACCACTCAAGTAGCAACTGAAACAATACAGGGATCACAATGAGGACCTTTAGGGATCACTTTGTTTACTGGAGCCACATTCATTGCTTTCTGCCACCGCTCAAGTAGCAACTGAACCAATACAGGGATCACAAGGAGGACCTTTAGGGATCACTTTGTTTACTGGAGCCACACTCATTCCTTTCTGCCACCACTCAAGTAGCAACTGAAACAATACAGGGATCACAATGAGGACCTTTAGGGATCACTTTGTTTACTGGAGCCACGCTCATTGCTTTCTGCCACCACTCAAGTAGCAACTGAAACAATACAGGGATCACAATGAGGACCTTTAGGGATCACTTTGTTTACTGGAGCCACGCTCATTGCTTTCTGCCACCACTCAAGTAGCAACTGAACCAATACAGGGATCACAAGGAGGACCTTTAGGGATCACTTTGTTACTGGAGCCACACTCATTGCTTTCTGCCACCACTCAAGTAGCAACTGAAACAATACAGGGATCACAATGAGGACCTTTAGGGATCACTTTGTTTACTGGAGCCACGCTCATTGCTTTCTGCCACCACTCAAGTAGCAACTGAACCAATACAGGGATCACAAGGAGGACCTTTAGGAATCACTTTGTTTACTGGAGCCACACTCATTGCTTTCTGCCACCACTCAAGTAGCAACTGAAACAATACAGGGATCACAAGGAGGATTTTTAATGAACGTGAAAAAATGAACATGAATTCGGAGTGATTTTACCCATCTGTCTGGCCCTATTCTTGCCAGGAAACCACACAGGGCACGACATTTGAAATGTCGTAATAATGTACAGAAGGCTTTCTATATATGGAAAAGTTGAAGAAAAGTCTTTTTCCTTTAAATTTCAGTTTTTATTATTAAAATAGACTATTACAAATACAAATAATACTGTACTGGTTAGGAGCCAGTTTCCGTCCAAGCCCAGTTTCCGTCATTCTCATTTAAAAACTGTTTTTACACTGTAAACTACTTACGCGATGTCACTTATTGTCAGACATTTAGAACTGAAGATTGGAAACATAAAAAACAACCAAAAAGTAAATAAGGGGTACAAAAACGAAAGGGATTTCTTTGAAAATTGTGTTTACTTCCTTATATGGCGTTTGGGGATGCGCGCGCATACTGCCGCATAATAAACTATTAAAAAAATAACAGTAATGACGTCATATTTTTATCACTCTTCAGTGGATGCAGTTAAAATATACTGTGATAATATATTTTAACCAAAGAGAAGCAACTTGTACAACCTGTATCTGTTTGATTTACACAGAGTTACCCATCGTTACAGTGTAATATGTCGTTGAACATTTTACATTGACGTTACCAGGCGCATTGTTATAGCGATCGAGGTGACTGATGGAACAATGCAAACATACCATTTTTACAATAAAATTGTTGAATATACTTGCAAACAAGTTTCTGATTCATAAAAGTTTACTGTATCTTGACCT
This sequence comes from Cyrtodaria siliqua, assembly GCA_037043455.1. NCBI lineage: Eukaryota > Metazoa > Mollusca > Bivalvia > Adapedonta > Hiatellidae > Cyrtodaria > Cyrtodaria siliqua. The sequence goes on from JAWPHD010018701.1 coordinate 28,323, forward strand.
AGTTGAATCTATCACTCAATTAAATACATGACGGAAACTGGGCTTGTAAACAAAATGATTTCTCAGTTTTAGTCTATTTATAAAGAGGTCACGTGCCACTTCGATCATTTATATAAAAAATAATTCTTTGGTATCAAATTTCCAGGAAGAGGTAACCTAATAGAAAATAGAGTAAAAATTGTTAGGATACATAGATTAATCTGAAAAAATAGTTTTTGTTTATATAATTGACGGAAAGTGGCCCCTGACCAGTATGCTTGTAAAAACAAACAAATCTGTAAAATATTTACATCGCACAAAAATGATGTTTATATAAATGCGATAATATAAACTTGTATAAATATTTAAAAATAATATTAAGTGTTATTCCATTAAATTATGTATCCCGCCAACAACAGCCAAATTTTACAACATATGTACAGTTTTTACACTTACTGACAACGAGATATAACTTAAATAATTTGAGAATCTGTATCAGCCGTGTTGCTACCCAGATTATGTTCTGTATCAGCCGCTCGCTACCCGTATCCTGGTGGGCTGTCATTGTTATCATAGTCTGCCATAATATTGGTAGACGTTGAGTTTGGTATTGTCGTAAACCTGATCGGGTATTATTGAGAATAATGTTTGTTTACTTTAATTACTAACCAAGCTAGCGAACTGTGTACGAAAATTAATTAAAACTAGACAGGGTTGTTTTTGTAACAAAAGCATATGTCTCCCCCCATACTCTCAGTGTAATGCATATGAACCAACCTGGCTGAAAGTTGAGCTCTGCATGTTGAGTAAAATTGTACTAAACTTTTCAAATATAAAGGGCACTATTTCTGCCACATAAATATTGTTTCTGATATTATGCTCAAATCAATAGTGTTGAATTAGCAACAATTATATCATTGACATTGTTCATGCGTATAATATGCATTTGGATGAAGACTTCAATTAACCATACCCCATCCATTTTGGATTTTCTTTTCAAAGATGGCTGACCAATAGTTCTTAAATATATATACCTCGTTGTCAGTAGGTCTAGAATGAATGAATGAACGGTGTTTTAAAGCACGTCGACATATAAATAGGTCATCTTGTGCGCAAAAACTTATGAAAGATGAAGAAATGAAGTAGTAGTTAAAAATTAATGTAACAATATAAATATAAAACTATTTACAAACAAGGGATGATATGGTAGTAATATAAACTGTATATGTAAATCAACAAATGCCCGTCAACAGGCAGTAGGTTTAGAAAGGGTGCACATGTTGTAAAATTTGGCTGTTGTTGGCGGGATATCCATAGAACAGATGACTTTTATATTGAGGTCTGGATATGAAAGAAGCAGAGTGGATCATCATGCTTCAACCTACAACAAATTGTTTGCAATTTCAATCATGCATTGTCGAGCCAATGTTGATGTTCTACCTGAACATGGCAGTTGCCATGAGTCAGCGGTTTGCATGATGGCTTTGTGATCCATGTGTTGTGAGTAGGATCCTCACTTTTTGAACAGTTGTAGATCTCATTTGTGGCATACTAAAAATGTATGTCCCACCTCACCAGTCATTCCGAGACTTCCAACTGAGGTCCCCTAGATACAAATGTCATCGAGAAATCCTACAGTAATTCCTACTTTACTAGCAGTAGGGGACTAATAATTATTTGTCTAGGTAAATTAAAGTTGATAAAAAAATCATCAAGAGGGCTGTCACGTTTACTGAATTTTGTAAACATTTACAAGGAACTAAATACACGAAACTATTCCGTTTAAACGACCAACACAAATTAGTCACAAATGACATCAGAAATAATACCTGCCGATAGGTTACCAAGAATGTGTGTCAGTAGGTCGGATTGCATTAGTCAACTATTCTACTTGTGCAGTTTTTGGTTTTGTTGATCGCAATTTGCTTATTCAGAAAAATAAGCTTATTTAACAAATCTGAATTGAGAGAACCACGCAGTTGTATATTTGTTGCTTTTTTGGATCGCAATTTGCTTATTCAGAAAAATAAGCTTATTTAACAAATCTGATTCAAGAGACCCACGCAGTTGTATGATAGTTCCAGCGGCTACTGAGAAAACACATTCTGACGGAATGGACGTTGCAGGTATAGAGCAAATGCGTCATATATATTCAATAATAAGTCTTAGTATGATCTGACTTTCGTTTTCGTTTAAACGGAATACCAATTCTGTAAACGTTTACTAGATCTACAGAAAACAATACGTTTCACGTGTAAATGTGACAGCCCTAATCATCAAGTCCCACAGGCCCCTGATGTTTGCGTTGTAAAGTTGATATCAATCTCATCCTTGGCACCTGTGTCGTTCAGGAACCTGGCCCTGAAATAAACAAAAAGTTGATCAATAAAATAAACTGGGCATAACCATGGTTGGGACTGATAACCTCTGACGGAAGCGAGATGGTACATACAAATATGTATTAAGGGAAAGTAACTTTAAGGCTTAAATACAAATCTGTATGCATCAAAGGTAAATTCTATTACCGTCTAATACTTAATACTATTATCTACGGCCATCAAAGATAAATTCTATCAAAAGGTGCCATATTTTGGTGTTTTCTAATATATCTTATACCCCGTATTAATGCCCCCTTGGGGCATTGAATTTTACAAAATGGGGGGCTAGGAAAGGAAAATTGATTTCTGAGTTACTCGTCTTATATAATATCTGAATGGTCAGATTGATAAATTGTTAAAGAATTTATCTGAATTTCTACTTGTCCTGCATCAATGAGCACTCGTCATCGAGAGCGTACCAGTGGAATTTTCGTGCCCTGTGGGGCGTTTATTTGAGAACATTTCTTTCTTTTTTACGAAGTATACCTTTAAAATGCTTGTGGGGGGGGCTATGTTTGTAAACTAGACCTGAAGTCGGGCTTCTAAACTAGATATCATAGTACAGTGGGTTAGTGGGTATAGAATCACTTGAATTTACTCTTTTAGTTGTTAGTTGTATGATAGTAATATTTCTGAAATGATTGTCCTATAACTGTGAATTTGTTAATAGGTTATTTTGCACCAATATTTACATGATTTCATTGTATCCCTACAAGTGCCAAACTTTTACAAGTTAACTTATTTGATGATTACATTGATGATTACATGTTACTTTGTCTCGAAATTTGTTATAACAGCAACTATTTATATCGCAGTTTATTAGTATGAATTTTTTCGTTACAAAAACACGCTTCATTCGGCCAGTAAAGAATATTTTTTTCTGAGAAGTATTGCACTTTGTGATATATTTTTCCATGGAAAAATGCACCAAATTATTTCACCGCTGCATAAATATATATCTTGAAGCCAGGAAGACCTGGGGTTTGGGTGTGTTATATGTAAAATGCCATTTACTATTATTCAAGTCAGACTATCGACTACGAAACTTCACTTTGTGAAAGCAGGGGTATAAAATTACTCTATAATAGCTTTAGAATGGCGTGTCTGCCACACCAGTAAGATCATAATGTATCACATAACTGGCGGTGTGGGAGTGTAATAAAGCCATCATATATAGAGGATATTTGTTGTTTTGGAGTGAATAACATATTTTATTTCATCGAGAAGTGAGAAAACTTTATATTTTCAAGAATGCGAAGCATGAGTGAAAATATAAAAGTTTTCTAACTTCGAGATGAAATAAAATATGTTATTCACGACAAAACAACAAATTTCCTTTTTATTTTATGATTTTACAAACAATTATTTAAGCAATTTCAGTAACTAAACCGTTTTACACACCTGGCTACGCGCCCTGTTCAGGATGACGTAACGAAACGTCACTTTTTAGGAAACCATTAACGTCATAGAAAGAAAGTAATTAAATGGACAGTGGATTTAACAGTATAACAGTTGGAATATATTGTGAGTCGTGTTATTGTGCATTTGTGTTGGTTGTACATACATTAAAAGAGTACTACTGTGGAAATAAAACTCTATATTCCACAGTGTGGAATAACACTTTTATTTCACTGATAAAATACAGTATTTCATTGCTTATCATAAAATAAATTTATTATATTACACTACTGAAATAAATATGCAAATAAATGCCGAATCATCGGAATTGTCCTGTCGATTTCTGAACCGTTACAATACAGGATTACAGAAATCGATGAAATCAATTTTTCATTTTTTTTACCTCATACAAACATACAACGTAATTGCATGACATTGTTATATATAGGCAGCTACACTAATAAAATGTTGCTTCAGGGTTTTTTGGAGTTTTTCTGATATATACAGAATCTCACATTGGTGTCTATTTAATATTGCATTTATTAAAGTTGTTGGATAAAATGGATATGATGCTTGGCACAGCCTCACATCATATAATATTATACAACTCGTTTAATAAATTAAATAGGCACTCATGTAAGGTCCTCTATGTATCAAAATCAAACTTTCTCAGGGCTGGTATAAAGAGTTAATAGTACATGTAGGTGAAATAAACAGTAGCCACATGGCAAATAGATCAGAATTGTTTACAGAAGCTTTCTTTGCCCAAAGACCTTTTTTATTTATCTTTTACATGTTGACCCCTAAAAAACAACACTAGAACCATCACTAAAGATGATGAATACCCCCGCTTAATTTGTAAGTCAAACAAAGGGCCATACTTCGGTATTAAATTAGGCAATCAACAATGGGTGATGTAGAGGGGCATAATAAGTTCATCAGTTATGTATATATGAAGTTTGGGAACAACCCAGTCAAAGCTGTTTGAGGAATGCAAGTAATAAAAATGTGTTATGGGAAACGATGGGACGGGACAAAAATGTGTTATGGGATGGGACGGGACATAAATGTGTTATGAGACACGACGCAAAGGGAGGCAAAAGACGCGATGGGACGTTACGGACAGCGCGATTCCTATATAGCCAACACTTCACTTTGTGAAAGCGGGCTAAAAAAATGGACAGTATGGTAAACTTGAATTTTTGAGATGACTGAGAAATACCTGAAACAAAGGTTACATTTTAACTGTATTTGACATTTCTGGGCTAAATAATTCATTAGTCCATTGCAAAGACAGGACTGAAAATTTTACACAGATTTTTTTGCAAATTTATTGTTCTATGGCAACGTCCAAGATGCTATCATATTCATTTTATTTAAGGACACATTGTAAATTTTGTGGAAGGAAAGTACCGCTGGTATATGAACTAATAGTTATGTAGACATGTGGATGGAGATGTTTCCTTCTATCCCCTGTGACCTTTACCTTTGACCCCAAATAAAAGCAATCTTCCTCAATGCAATGGAAACAATAACTTATAAGTTTGTTTACAAATGATAACATAATTTAAATCCAGAATTTGGCAACTTTACAGAAATATTACAAGACAGGATTATGTGTACATACCAATATACTGGGAACATATCCCTGACCTCGTCTAGTGAGAGTTTACCATCGTCTACCTCACGTAGCACCCATTTCATGCATTGACTGCCCAGTATCTGTAATTATATCAACATGCTTCAGATGTTTTATGTGACAACTACCATGAGCATAGGAACCAGTCTGTAATTATAATGGCATTCAGATGCTTTATCTTACAACAATCACACAGCTGTCACAAGAATGGACCAGTCTGTAATAATAATCATGGCATTCAGATGCTTTACCTTACAACAATCACAAAACTGTCACAAGAATGGGAACCAGTCTGTAATTATAATGGCATTCAGATGCTTTATCTTACAATATCACAAAACTGTCACAAGAATGGGAACCAGTCTGTAATTATAATGGCATTCAGATGCTTTATTTTACAACAATCACACAACTGTCACAAGAATGGGAACCAGTCTGTAATTATAATGGCATTCAGTTGCTTTATCTTACAATATCACAAAACTGTCACAAGAATGGGAACTAGTCTGTAATTATAACAGCATTCAGATGCTTTATCTTATGACAAATGGTATTTTACAGCCCTTTATCACATAACATGGCGTCTGGGAGTGCAGTAAAGCCATGACTTATTTCTCGTAATACACTAGTGTATTACAGATGCAAATGAGGACCGAATCACTGTCTTTGTATACGTTAAAACTGTTAATACCAATTGTTTTCATGGTTTATCATACGGTATGTTCAGACGCCTTAATTATTTATCATTATTTGATTAAGGGTGTTGCATTATTTGTAAGGTGAACGCATTTACAACCGCGTAACGTAGCGACGTCGTGTAAACAACAATACGACGTCATGATTTGCCTTACGCCATTTATAAGGAAAATTGACCACATTAAAGTGAAACTATCACGTCATAGGTGGGTTATGTGATAAACAGAATCTTACATTCGTGACTGTGTTATTGACTTTAATAAACTCGTTGGATAAAAAGATAGGATACTCGGCAAAAGCCTTGTATCCTATCATTTTATTCAACTCGTTTATTGAAATCAATAATATAAGATCCTCTATTTAACAGCTTAGCTCACACAGAGCTGGAACAGGGAATGGTGATGAGCAAAACTTTGCTATAATGAAGCCGACTTCTAGAAATGAATATCCTGATCTGCATTAAATTCAAAACCATGGTATTCAGTTTTCCTGTTCCCTCTGGGTGAGTTCTACCGCCTGTTGGAAATGAAAGGCGGCTTTTCTTCGGACCCTGCCAACTGGGGCCAAAAGCCACATAAGAATGATGTTGGTTGGCAACAAATTCAGTCAAGTCAAAATGCTGGTATTGTTCGAGTGTTATACAGTACTTATGTGGGATGAAATTTGAAGACAAAGAACAGTGAATAGCAACTTAACGTCGATAATCGACCCTGAAGGTCATTGTTGAGAAATGCTGATGTCACTGCAACAGCAATGGGTAAGACTTAGTTCCGACATGAAAGTTAATTATAGCTAATATATGGACCCGACACAAGCATACTGATAATGTGATATAGAAATGTCAGATAAATGGAACAGACAATTTTGAAAGGCTGATGGAGAGTAGGCAAGGCAGAATCTTCATGCTTGTTACACTATTTTCATCTTATTCAGACTCATCAGCGACATGTATCATCTTTAATCACATAACATGGCGTCTGGGAGTGCAATAAGGCCATGACTTATTTCTCAATACACTAGTGTATTACAGATGCAAATGAGGACCGAATCACTGTGTTTGTATACAGTAAAACATTTAATCTCAATTGTTTGCATGGTATATCATACGTTACCTTAATTATTTATCATTATTTGAAATCTTACCTCATAAAATGTTAGTAACGTTAAATTTGGTTTAAGGTGTCACATTATTTGTAAGGCGAACGCATTTACAGCCGCGTAACGTAGTGAAAATTGACAACATTAAAGAGCCTCGTATCCTATCATTTTATCAAACTCGTTTATTAAAATCAATAATACACAGTCACTCGTGTAAGATCCTCCATGTCAGCTTGACTCGTGAAGGAGCATGCATTAATTATGACAAAAGGTTAACCTAAATTATGTTGTATAATAGTTGCACATTTGTTTCTCTACATATAAAAACAATATGTTAAAATATGCAGAGTCTATACATCATGTACATGTGTGACACATATTTAAATCACAAGTGTTGTACGTGTTAGTACATGTGTGACACATATTTAAATCACAAGTGTTGTACGTGTTAGTACATGTGTGACACATATTTAAATCACAAGTGTTGTACGTGTTAGTACATGTGTGACACATATTTAAATCACAAGTGTTGTACGTGTTAGTACATGTGTGACACATATTTAAATCACAAGTGTTGTACGTGTTAGTACATGTGTGACACATATTTAAATCACAAGTATTGTACATGTTAGTACATGTGTGACACATATTTAAATCACAAGTGTTGTACATGTTAGTACATGTGTGACACATATTTAAATCAAGTATTGTACATGTTAGTACATGTGTGACACATATTTAAATCACAAGTATTGTACATGTTAAAATGACATGAAGTTAATGAAGGAACAATTACCTTCCACTCCTCTGTTGTTGTATCGTCAAGATTCAACCACTTCTGAATCTCCTTCGTTCTCTTTTCAAACTAAAATAATAATTTTTAAAATACAGTTTAATAGCAAAAAATCTGATATAACTTAAAATGAACCACACATTTACGTACACCACGGCACCCCATTAACATGCATTAAAGGGAGATAACTGATTAAGTGTATGACTAATGAATAACATTTACAGTTAGTGAACCTACTTCTCCCTGTGAATATGGAATAACGCCTAATTTTTGAAAACCGGCATGTCAAAATCAATTATAAAACAACAGTGGCATAAGAATGTTTTACATAGTGGATTGGGGAGGACAAGATGATTTTTTTTTTCAAATGTTACAAAATAGCTACTTTTCTATATCAAATGTCTAATTGTTTCCCCGTGGCATTACATTTTCTGGACACAAGCACATTTACATCATTTTTGGGCTAATACATACTCTGACTCCTCCCCCATCAACTTATTGGGCCTCCACCCTTCTACCGACAACCCACCCAGACCCACCTGTTCCTAAACACCTAAATGAAACAATATTTCACAGCTTTAATTGGTAACTATTATTCAGCAAAATCAAAGTACCCACAAACCTGATTTAAGGAGCTCGACTGAGAGAAGGTGTCTGGTTTCTGCACAGATCGTGTGCACGCTGTTTTTACCTTCTCTCGGATGGCTCGGCACATAATATACCTGAAATAATAATTCATAATTAGTTAACTTTATAGTAATGCCAATTACAATTTCTTGAAGGAATAAACAACTCCCATACCGGTGCTTATGTTAAACTTTGCATGAATAAATAGTTCTAAATGTCCACCAGCTTGGCACCAAACATATCTTCGTAATTTTGCCTCCACCTTATTTTGGCTGGCAAAAGTTAAATATTATTTTTTTTATTAAATTTTAACCTTTAAACTGATAAGATTTCGGTATAATAAATAACAAAAAGAACTTAAATTACAATAAGATGAACAATGACACAATATTTAATACACTTTAATCTTGATATCAATTTGCATAGTCTGTATGTGGCCAAGACAGTTACCGGTAGGTTTAGGTTATTCTTTGAACCAGGGGTTGCTAGTATGACAGAATTCAGACAGTGATTAAGTACTATAAATTGAGTAACTATTACCAGAAATGGTGGTAATAAATTGTGAACTTATGAATTGTTTAAGAATTCATTTGAATCTGAACCTTACTGTAATTGTATTTGACCAAGGACTCGTAGATCTGCTTCACCCCGTGAGGTTGTCAGGGTAGAATACAACCACTGCAATCTCACAAACACACTGTCACATGCAGAGGAGTAGCCACCACCCCCCACCCCCTACCCCCACCCACACACCCACACACACACACACTCCCCTCACCCACCATCCCCCATTTTCATATTCATTTTGTCATTTTTTATCATGCTCATTCAAGGTCTTGATCATGACAACGCGTATGGAAACATGGCTCCATCGTAAATGGAGTGTCTACTACAGAATTTGCAGCAACTCTGCAGTTCTGCAGGTAAGTAGGTTCTAGGCCCATTCTCCATATTTTATCTTGATGTAAATGTAGGATGAGCCTGGCATGTTCATTCCTCTTTGGCACCATTTCAATTCAGATTTGCTTTAGCTAAATTTAGATGTGGGTTTGCACCAGTAAGACTAGAAACTGGAGCGTCTATCAGTGGAGGAAAGAATTAAATGTTGTCCGTTCTCTAAACTATTGAATCAGAATCTCACGTTATCTTAAATTGCCCTATGTATAACAACGTAAGAACAAAAAACACTGATGTTAACATTCTGTATCCCTTGTAAGAAAAAAGAATGTCTTTGTTATTCACACATTTAGGTCGTATATGTATTGTTGCCAAAACCTGCTTTTTAATTCTTGAAAGAAGATCTCTGTTTTTAAATAAATAGATTGCTAGATGTAAAGCTAATGTTAATCAGTTCAGTTCAAATCTGATTTGAGACGATTAATGATGTTTTATGACATTTTTAATTCTGCACTTTTGCTACCACATATTTATGGATTAACTAACAAATTTAATGAACTTTCAGACATTTGATTATTATCAGTTTTCAATTCAATTCAACTTTATCAGATAAACCTAATACAACATCAGTGTCATCTCACATGGCAAAACTTAATAATAATAATAGTAGTAGTAACAACAATCATAATATTAATAGACAAGTAATTATGTTTGTTATGTGTATGCATATGACCTGCTACGGTATTTTAAAAAACATGCATTTTTAGTTAGTTTAACACTTTCGCTGCCATATCCCTCAAATAACCAGTAGCCCAGTGCCAAGCATATTTCTGATAATTCTCGAAAAATAGCATTTCACCGAGCAGGAAATATGAAAAAAAAC
>JAWPHD010018702.1:0-38706 GCA_037043455.1 Cyrtodaria siliqua
CTCGCAGTAACTTTACTCAGAATAAGGTGCCCAGTTATATTGTAGAAGTAGAAGTACTTGGTGTGAGGTTGACCTGAAAAATAAACTGGAAACCGATTACCAATGGAGTGGTTCTGGACGTACTCTAAAGGGGGTAGGTATAAAACGCGGACTAACACACGCGGACTAGCGGACTGCGGACTAGCGGACTGCGGACCAGTAAGGTATAAAACGCGGACTGGTATTTTGCGGACCATGTAAATAGATGCAGGGAGTACGTCATATGACGTACTCCCTGATAGATGGGACAAATAATACAAATATTTTGGGTAGCAAATATTAAAGTTAAACAAAATAAGTATGTGGGTGTATGGTAATGGTCATTTGAAAATAGATTTGCATGAAAATAAATCGTCAACTGCCAGTTGTAATTAGGTTCAATTGATGTTTAAAGCAAAATAATTTACATATATATATGATTTTTTTTTTTTTAAAAAACTTGTGTTCTTCGGACCTGTTATGCCGTGAACAAATATATTCATTTCATGAATGGAAGGTACCTTAGCGATCATTTAATATTTTAAGATACTATAGACAATGAGCAATGACAGGGCACCAATGGAAAATGTTGGAGAAATGAGCGAAAATAATTATAAGACTGTTTGAGTATCAAAATATGATATAGATAGATCAAACGTTATTTCATGATAAAGTTGTGATCAACATCTTACATCTGGTTCGAATATTAATTACTGAATCCACGGATGTTGGTTTGTATAATTGTAAGACTTTAAAGTAAATTGAGATAATGCAAACATCGTTCTTTTGAAGACAGAAGTTGAACATTATCTCATGATTTAACCTTTAAACAGGGATTAAAGTTCTTTTCGATCTCTGATTTACATTCAAAACAATCATTGTCACTAAATCATAGCGCGAAAAACTTTACTTTTGTAAATTATTTTGCTTTAAACATCAATTGAACCTAATTACAACTGGCCGTTGACGATTTATTTTCATGCAAATCTATTTTCCAATGACCATTACCATACACCACATACTTATTTTGTTTAACTTTATATTTGCTACCCAAAATATTTGTATTATTTGTCCCATCTATTTACATGGTCCGCAAAATACCAGTCCGCGTTTTTATACCTTACTGGTCCGCAGTCCGCTAGTCCGCAGTCCGCTAGTCCGCGCGTGTTTTAGTCCGCGCGTTTTATACCTACCCCTCTAAAGGGTGTACAGTTTCTTCTCACAAAAGTGTAATTTAAACGTCTTACCGTTAAAAACGACCTTGACCTCAATGTAAATAAAAAGAAGTCTGGAAAGAAACAAATCTGAATTAAAAATGTAAGAAATAAGAGTTTACTATGTTTTTAATAAAAAACATCGCTGTTTAGTGTTTGCAATAATCTTCTTTTTTTTTAAGAAATGCCGTTGTCATACACGTGTATGCATGGTAACAAATTATGCATTACTGGTCGAGCAAATACATTATGCAATTCATAGATGATGATCAGGGGGTAAGTATACGGGGAGGAGAAACGAGGTTCATAAACGCTCTAGTTTATCGAGGTAGGTTGTCGCTATAATCGCCGCCATGGTACGAGCTGGAGCGTTACAGGTAAATCGATCGTAGCGCGTACATGTGGAAAAGGTAATAGCCAGCATATCTCAATTAGGCTGTTTGGGTCTGCCTCGTTTTTTTACGTGTTGGCGGTGGTTAATCAACATCACGTAAGTACCTTCTTGACAAAGATAAAGAGTCTATTCAACTTTGGGTTTTAGGAATTGCCGATTATAACCCATATTGCGTATGCTCGGTGGCAATAGGCTCCACTCAATGGGGTTTAGGTTTATAATATTCAGCGGAGACTAAAAAGGCACATTTTCTGCACCTCTGTTTAGGCGGGGTCTTAAAAGCACCAACTTGGAATTGACCTGTGGGGACATAAGTGAATTATGGCTAGTTGGCTCTGGGTTGTTAGATTAATGCCCTATTTAACCCGTAGTCTCGTATCTCGGGTGCTATAGCTAGTCACTGTCACCATTGTTTATTTGGCGCAGAGTTTTATTGTTACACGGAACCGTCTGGTAAAATGTGCTTTTATACATGCAAACAAATACAGGCTCTGTATCGAGAGGATGCAATGTGAATAAATATACTATGTTTACATTTCGCACCTTTATTGAGTTGGTAATTGTAATAATTTGCTGTTTTTCACACTCACGCGTAACAAACCGTAAGTAGTCATTTTTCCGTAGTAGTGGAAACACCACGCGCGACAACATAAAAACGGCAAAACGATCCATTTCTCCTCCCCATATACTTACTCCCTGATGAAGATAGATTTAACTTAATAGTGACTTTATAGTGTAAGGTATCTCAAAAGGACATAGCCTGCATTTTAAAAATACGTGACTTTCTCAGGCCTGCCAAAATCCTGAACGAGGGATGGCGGTACCAGGGGGTGTTAAGTAGTAAATGGTACCCGGTGGACCGGTCAGCTTGGTAGATCACACGCCCTGTATGCGAGGAGTCCCAGGGTAACGGCACCAGTCTGAAAAAGTAACGGGGGAGGAGTGTGGGTGACATTGGGTACACTGTGGCCGGTAGCTTAGATGGTAAAGCACTCGCCCTGGTAAGCGAGTGGTCCCAGGTTCAAGTCCCGTACATGCCACACTTTTTCCCCTAGGTTTTACTTTATTTTTAAAAAAATAAGAACATTTTTACATGGAAAGCTCTGCGCTTGACTTGATTTTCACTTTCTTTTTTTTCTTTTTTAAATTTTATGTGTAAATTAAATTAAATTATGCAATAAATGTTTTAACAATCAAAGCTTTTTTCCTACTATAAAAGGAGCCGACATTCGGCTACTTCCCAATTCAAAATTGTTCTTTTTTTTTGTCACTGTACTGTTGTGGCCAATTTTTGGGTCACTATTAAATTAAAAATAACTAATTAGAAGAACATTTATCTTGTAATGTACCTTAGTCTGTACCATATTATGCTGAATAATGTATATTTGTTTTATCGTGTCCTCCACCGACAAAAACAATGTATGTATGTATTGAGTTTAACAGACCTGCCAAAACTTTTTGACTATAAATTCTGAAATTTTTAAAAAATTAACATTTAATGGAAAAACTTTTTTAATGGAAATTTGAGCGCACAACTTGTTTTTCACACTTACTTTTTAAAGCGCGAGAGTTCTGAAAAACTAGGAAAAAGGTGAAAGAAAAAATTGATTGATCAGCAAAAAAATATATGACCATTTGAAGGTTGTTCTGAAACAGATATGGGGGCCACCATTTTGAGAACTTCTGATGTCATAGATCCAAATTACCTATATACGGAAGATGGTGAATATCATTTAAGCAAAGAAAACTCAAATGATGCAAAATCATTTTCGGGTCATGGTATAGAATGATTGCCATGTTGGTATACATATTGTGCAGTAAGCATTTCCATTTTCCCCTATAAATCAATAAATATGCATATTATAAGATTTTCGATTATGATGGTCATTTAGAACTATGATGTCGTACACTGTAGCTCTCAAAATGGTGGCTTCATATTCATTTCAACAGAACTTTCAAATGATTATATCTTCCATTTTTTATCATCCGATTTTGATAATCTTTCAGCCTTGTTCCAAGTTTTTCAGGAACTCTAAATAATAATGATTGTTTGTTTGGATGTGTACTACATTCCCTAATTGAGTCTTTCTCCGACTGTACCAGCCTCTTTTTTTAGAATTTTGATATTTCTTCTGGCTGTGTATGGTCAGAGGAACTCCCTTATAGTAAAAACACGGGGTCTCCGACGGGGTCTACGGCGTTGTGTCAACTATTTACAATACTTTAGACAAACTAATCGATTAATTAATGTTTAATATACCAAGCTGCATTGATATAAACTGCATATTTTATCGATTACACACCCCCCACCCCACCCCCAAACATTTATTGTTCTGAAGGTACCGAAATGTTTCAATATCCGATACAACTTTAGTAAGTTTAAATAAAAACACATATTTTGGTTCGGAGAGGTTTAATAATTATATGGATAACCATTTTAGATCCATGAAATGTTAATTCAATGCATACTTACCTCGATATCATGACTTAAAACCAAGAGTGGGGCTCATAGCTCCTCTCCCTAGCGGGTAATGAGATCCCCGTGTTTTTACCTATAGGAGGTTCTCTGATCGTACACAGCCAGAAGAAATATCAAAATCGATAAAAAGGGCTGGTACGGTCAGAGAAGACTCGGATTATACATTTCCTTTATAAAGAAAGTTATGCTTCAGTCTTGTCTTTATTTCTATGATTTTCAAAAATAGATAGAAACAGTGGCTTTCAAAATGACAAATTACTGAACATTAAAATTTGGTGCTATAAATGTTTGTTTTATTTCAGATGTCCTTCACCAATGAACCAAAGAAGATATTGGTGGCCTTCGACTTTGACCACACTATTATTGATGACAACAGCGACACCCACGTGTCGACTCTATGTCCAGACGGCAAAATTCCACAGGACATCAAGGACAAATTCAGCGATAGAGGTTGGACTGACTACATGGCAGCCATCTTTGAATATCTTCACACACATGGTGTAACTGAAGCAGAATTGAAGAAAAGCATGCACGAGCTACCGTTCACAGAAGGCAATGAGGGAGTTACTGAGTACCTGGATTCTGAGGAGTTTGATGTAATTGTAATATCTGATTCTACTCCATGTTTATTGACTATGTTCTTGAGAATGCCGGTCCTGAGACACGCTTTTCAGGCAGTCTACACAAACCCGGCTCAGTTTGACGAAAAGGGATGCCTCCGAATTCAGTTTTACCATCTGCAAGATTGGTGTCTTCTGAGTACAGAAAACTTGTGCAAAGGTCATATCCTCCAGGAGCATGTGAAAGACCCCAATTCTGATACTGCTCGGAAATATTCTCATATAGTTTACGTTGGTGACGGCACAAACGATCTCTGCCCAGCCCTGAAGCTTGGAGAGGAAGATTACATCTGTCCACGGAAAGATTACTCGCTGTGGAAGAAGATGAAAAAGTTGGGACATTTGGACGGGGAAGTCAGTGACTTGGAATTGAAAGCCAAAGTATTGGAGTGGAGATCCGGGACTGAAATTCTAGAACTTATTAAAAAAGATACGGCAAAATTTAAAGCTGCAGATTCCATGTAAAATGTAAAAAAAAAAAGAGTATATAAAAAAAAAGAGTATATAATCAGGAAACTGTCATCAAAAAGATATTATCAATCATTTTATCAGCATTATTGTCAGGCCCATTTTACGGAGCTCGGGCTTTGTGATCACAGTGTCGTCTGGGTGTATGTGTGTCAGTTCGTCCTTTCGTTTGTCGGTCTGTACGACTTATAGTTATTTATATCTTCATTACTTTCGGGATTTTCACCGAACTCCACCAGCATGTTCCTTATATGCATCTAACATCATGTGCAAAATTTCGGGTCGCTATCGGTCTCTGCTTATGACGTGTATATTGCTCCTTTCTTGCATGGATTTTAGTAGTAACTCCAAAAAAGCCTCTTAAGATACCTGTATTAGTGTGGCTGCCTATATATAAGGTTGTTATACGATACCGTGTATGGTTTGTATGATGTCGTATGTTGACTTGGTCGTCTCTGTACACTGCCAAACAACGGAATGCCCCAACGATTTCCATAATCTGATATTTTAACAGTTACGAAATTCAACAAGAAAAGTCCGGCCTACTCTGAGCTGAACAGAAAAGACCGAACCATGATTCGGCTTCATTTGCATATTTATTTTACTAATGACTTTAGAATGTAATATGATAAATATATCATGGCTTATTACACTCCCACACAGCAAGTTATGTGATAAATACGGGATCTTACATGAGTGGCTGTTTAATATATATTATTCTGATGGCTTTGGGAGTATATTTGGGAACAGCAGCATTGTCAATGAAAAGCTTTTTATAAAGTAGTTAAGGCTCATAGACTAATGTGTACATAAGTGGTGCAAACAAGTACAGGGTATAAATGGAAAGCTGGTTTTGTATAGGTGTTTTAAACAAGAAGATAATGTAGAAAATTATTTAAATGTGTTAAATATTTAGAAATTTAGAACAACCATGATATTGTTTAGAACCTCCTCTCTCTCAGACCATAGAGAGGACGACATGTAGATATGCCTACAGAGAGACGTTTTTGTTTTCATTGTAATAATGTTATAGATGAATATCACTTTCTACTGATATGCCCATTCTATTACGATTTATGAGTTTCCTAATAAACACAAATTTAATATTGTTATTTCATGCAAAAATGAAAACATTATAAAACATGTAGCTATGATTTCCCTAAATGAAGTGAAGTTATTTACGATTAGTCTGTACTGTTATATAATAGTAATAGTATTGTATTGATAGTAGTCTGTTAATTGTACATTTATGCATAACAACCAAACCATGCGTGAATATTACGATAAATGCATTGTATACATGTGTTTTGGCCAGATGCCTGTCTCACTAATAAAGATTGATTGATTGATTGATTGATTGATTGATTGATTGATTGATTGATTGATTGAATGAATGATGATCACATCAGTCGGCCACAAATTGTATGCCCGGGTTTTCACCTGGGGTCTTCCTCCACCAATAAAAAGCTGGAATGTCGCCAAATGCCTTGGCTGTTGGTGCATCTATAAAATCCAGTTCAATGAATTCATATAAGATTTGGTTGAATTTCGACAAGCGGTTTCTGAGAAAAAGTCGTCAGAAGCAAAAGATAACGACGGACAGACAATGGACGGACGGCGGACGAAGAGTGATTCCAAAACATCACATTGAGCCTTCGGCTCAGGTGATCAAAAACACTGACAGATGACAACGATTTTTGAATTTTGAAGTCCCGTTGAGTTTTTTGCATTTGAGATTTACTAAAACATGGCAGAGAAGTTACTGATAATAGAGTATATTGTGCTAAAAATACAAAAACTATTAATTGTTAACACGGGTCTTTTAAGAAAATCAATCTATACATAGTTGTTTTAACATATATACAAGTGCACATCAAATGCAAAACAGTTATAATTTTTACTTCATTATTATACACTCTTTATGAGACGGGTCTCATCCTTTGACAAAAAACTAATAATCTCAATTTCCTTGTGCAAATGTATTTCTAACGGCGATTTACAGTTACCTATAGAAATTCTACCCCACCCCCCGTTGGAGGGGAAGGCAGAGGGGTAACCCCCCCCCCCCCACACACACACACACACACACACACCAAATTCATGTTCATTTTATCATTTTTTGTTCATGCTCATTAAAGGTCTTCATCATGACCACTGCATTGTTTCAGGTGCCACCTCACTCATATCACTAGAGCAGTGGCAAAAAAACTATAACGTGGCTCCAGCGTAAATGGAGTGTCTACAATATAATTTGCAGCAACTCTGCATTTCAGGGTGAGAAGGTTCTAGGCCCGTTCTCCATATTTTATCTCGATGTACATGGAGGATGAGTCTGGCATGTTCATTATGTTCATTCCTGTTAGGCGCCATATAACCTTTCATGTGTTGGTGCGCCTTAAAACCCCAATTCAAATTACAAACACAGTTTTATACGCCCGTCTGTCTGTCTGTAAACAATTGCGAATTACGGACGATAACTATGAAACCATTACATCTACACACATGAAACTTCATAGGTGCATTGCCCTAGGTGAGAGGAGGATCCTTTTGTTTTTGGGTTAATTAGGTCAAAGGTCAAGGTCATGACCTTATATGGAAACATGCATTCCGCACATTAACATTAACTTCAAAAACATAACACCTACACTCATAAAACTTCATAGGTACATTTCCCTAGGTGTGAGGAGGAACTCTAATGTTTTTGGGGCCAGTAAGTCAAAGGTCAAGGTCACAGTGACCTTATATGGAAATATGCATTCCGCACAATAACTTCAAAACCATAACACCTAACACTCATAAAACGTCTTAGGTACGTTGCCCTAGGTGAGAGGAGGAACCCTATTGATTATGATTCAGTGGGCAAAGGTCAAGGAGGCCATGACCTTATATGCAAATAGGCATTCCTCATGATACTTCGAAACTATAACACCCATTGTCAAGAAATTTCAAAGGTATATTTTTTACTTTGGTGAGAGGAGGAACCCTACTGATTTTGGGTCATTTGGTCAAAGGTCAAGGTCACTGTGACATTATATGGAAATAGGCATTTCGTGGTATAACTTTAAAACCATAACACTATACTCATGAAACTTCATAGGTACATTGCCCTTGATAAGAGAAAATATTGTATTTCATTGGGGTTAGTAGGTCGATGGTCAAGGTTGCTTTGACGTTATGTGGTAATATGCAGTCTGTGCGATATGCGCGATAACATCAAAACCATAACACCCGCATGAAAATTCATATGTGCATTGACGTTGGCATGAGAAAGAACATTATTGTCTTTGGCCAAATCTCAGGGTCACCATGACCTTATATAGAATACACATTCCACCAAATAACTGTGAAACCACAATACTCACACTCATGAAACTTCAAAGATACATTGCGTTTGGTCAGAGGATGAACCTGTTGCTTTTGGGGTCACTAGGTCAAAGGTCAAGGTCACATGCAGTTGCATGTTCACATGATACTGTACATTATTTGTATGCAAAGATTCATTGAAGAAGCTTGACAGACAAACAAGGGCAACTCTATTATCACCATTTTGTGACGTGTGCATAAACAGCATTACCGTAACCCCTTTTATAGTTTTACTTCTTTTTGGAAGCGTGTACATTTTTTACAAAGTGTGCGATAAATGAGCTTCTGCACCAACAGGCGGTTCTAGAATACCTTCATAAATTTCTGATTATCTTCATGGCTTCAACATGGGAAGACGTACTGGTCCACTAAGTTGTCAAACAAATTGAACACCCACTCTCTGTTCATCTGGATCCTGAAAGTTTGATGGACTGTTCTGTGTTGAAAAGTCGTTTCTGGTTTCTATCCCAAACATGAAAATCGGTAGAACCGATGGATGCTCTCTGAAATTTATCCTAAACTTAACATATGGCCTTGTACCACCCAGCAGTTTTCAATTTGCAGTTACACTAATAGTTTTTGACTTGTGCTTGGACAAGAATTACACAAGTTTAAAATTACAAAGGGCAATAACTCCAATTTGAACAAAGATTGGTTGTAGTTCTCTGCACTTTCTCTCATTGCCCTTTATCATTATGTGAAGTTTCACTGCAGTGCCATAAGTAGTTTCTGAGTTATGCTACGGACATGAATTGTATTATATATGGCCCTTGATTTAGTTAAAAATGCTATGTTTTGCCTCGTTAAGACGATAGGGTCTTCATTTTTCATCTGTTCTTTACCAAACTTTAACAGATTGTTAATAGCGATGAAAGCTCAGACAAGTTTGAAAACCAGCTATATCGGACCAGGAACACCAGAGTTGTGTGCCCTTGAATTATTGAAAAATGCCTTTTTCAGCCTTGTGGACAATCTAGCGCTTTCATTTTCATCCGATCTTTACCAAACTTTACCAGATTGTTAATGTTGAAGAAAGCTCGGACAAGTTCGAAAACCAGCCAGATCGGATCAGTAACAGCAGAGTTATAACCCTTGATTTAGTTCAAAATGCTATATTTTGCCTCGTTAAGACGATAGGGCCTTCATTTTTATCCGATCTTTAACAAACTTTAACAGACTGTTAATAGCAATGAAAGCTTGGACAAGTTCGAAAACCAGCTATTTTCAGCCTTGTGTACAATCTAGCACCTTCATTTTGTATTCGATCTTTCCCAAACTTGGCCAGATTATTGATATCAATGAAAGCTCGGACAAACCAGCCAGATCGAAACCAGTAACACTGGAGTTATGGCCCTTTTTCAATATTTGGTAATGTACACTGGAATAAATCAATATAAATGACCTTGACCTACCTCAGATACCAAATGCTATACAGTTTCACACAGGTCAAAATAAATATTAGACAGTGACTACCCTTTCATAAAAACTCTTTTTCTAGTAGAAGACATATGGCATACCGGCTCAGTAATGATTGTATTTATTTATATGGGTATATAGTGTGCATATTTTAATACACGCAGAACACGAACATGTCAGTTTTTCAGTTTAAAAACACAATCTTGTAAAAATATAATCATGATCATGTACTTTTTTAGTTTTGTTACTACATTATCATATATATAAATATTCAATATAAATATTCAATTATAGGACCAATGAGTTTAAATAAATGAATGAATGTGTTTTCTAAAAATCTAAATTATATGTATGTATACAACCATTTGTAGGTAGGGACAGTCCCGGTCGCTTATGGTTGCCTACTTGCAGGCATATGAGTAAATCGAGTGCCATAACAAAATATAAATATTTAAAATGTAATTAAATCTTAAGTTTG
Source organism: Cyrtodaria siliqua (assembly GCA_037043455.1). Lineage (NCBI taxonomy): Eukaryota > Metazoa > Mollusca > Bivalvia > Adapedonta > Hiatellidae > Cyrtodaria > Cyrtodaria siliqua. Next base: position 10,451 of record JAWPHD010018702.1, read on the forward strand.
AAGGCATATTATACTCTAAAGAAACCAAACCTGATTGTATAATCCTTATTGTTATTTGATGTTGATAGGTTATTATTTATTGTATATATGGTGTGAATGGGGATGGTTCCCCGACCCTTACACGTGCACCTATGACGGGGAAATACAGGGGTTTATCATAAGCCATGAAAAACACAATTCCAGTTTTGTTGCACATGGTGAGAAAGAACTTGATTTCAATTACAAAATTAACAATGTGAAAACACATGATTCCAGTTATGACAATGAAGGAAAGTTTGATACCCGTTACAGTTTTTTACAGTAATTAAGCTTTTTAAAGCGCATATAAAAACATGCACAAGCATCTACATAAGCAGAATATAACTTGCCTTTTAATACTACACTTAACATTGCGTTACTCCATTTTGTAAGCAACCTATGACCCTTTAGCGAGGAATTCGTGTCCCATGGACACATTTTCTATATTTTTAGCTCTACTGATCAGAGATCAGCAGAGCTTATGCCGTGGTGCGGCGTCCGTCGTCCGTCTGTCCATCCGTAAACTTTTTTTGTAGCGACTACTCCTCTGAAACTACTGAATGGATTTTCATGAAACTTTACAGAAATGTTGCCCATGATGTCTAGTTGATCCTAGCAAAAATTCATGTTGATTTGAAATCCAAGATGGCTGCCAAATCTAAAAATAGATTTTTAAAAAACAAGTTTGTAGCGACTACTTCTTGAAAACTCTAAGTGATATTGATATGGGACTTTTTCTAAAATGATCAGCAAGACATGGAGTTAGTCCTTGTCGAAAAACGTTTTGATTCAACGTTAAGCATGGCTGCCAGTGGCCATCTTTGTTTACATAGAGTTATTTAGTAAAAACTTGTAGCGACTACTCCTCTGAAACTACTCGACGGATTTCCGTGAAACTTCACAGGAATGTTGCTCTTGATGTCTAAATGATCCTAGCAGCATTTCAGGTTGGTCGGAAATTCAAGATGGCCAACACAGCTAAAAATAGATTTTCAAAAAACAAGTTTATAAAGAGTACTTCTTGAAAACTATAAGTGATATTGATATGGGACTTTTTCTAAAATTATCAGTATGGAATGATGTTGATCTTTGTCGAAACTTACTTTGATGCGACGTTAAACATGGCCGCCAGCGGCCATCTTTGTTTACATAGAGTTATATAATGAAAACTTGTAGCGACTACTCCTCTGAAACTACTTGACAGATTTTCATGAAACTTCACAGGAATGTTGGTCTTGATGTCTAATTGATCCTAGCAAAATTTCAGGTCGGCTGGAAATTCAAGAATATATTTTCAAAAAACAAGTTTGTAGCGACTACTTCTTGAAAACTATAAGTGATATTGATATGCGTCTTTTCCTAAAATGATCAGTATGACATGGTGTTGATCCTTGTCGAAAATTATTTTGATTCATTGTCAAACATGGCTGGCAGCGGCCATCTTTGTTTACCTAGAGTTATATAGTAAAAACTTGTAGCGACTACTCCTCTGAAACTACTTGACGGATTTTCATGAAACTTTACACGAATGTTGCTCTTGATGTCTAATTGATCCTAGCAAAACTTCAGGTCGGCCGGAAATTCAAGATGGCCACCACGGCTTAAAATAGATTTTCAAAAAACAAGTTTGTAGCGACTACTTCTTGAAAACTATAAGTGATATTGATATGGGACTTTTTCTAAAATGATCAGCATGACATGATGTTGGTCCTTGTCGAAAATCATTTTGATTCGAGGTTCTTGCGCTCTGCACTTCCTCTCTTTTTCTCTATCATTGAAGATCCATTGTAGTCCCATCAGTAGTTTTGAAGTTAGGCTCCGGACAAAAATTACAAAGGGCACTAACTCTTATTTGAATGGTGACGGAGTTACACTCTGCACTTCCTCTCATTGCCTTCTATCATTGTGTAAAGTTCCATTGTAGTCCCATCTGTAGTTTCGAAGTTATGCTCCGGACAAAAATTCTAAGTATAAAATCACAAAGGGCAATAACTCTAATTGAGTGATGACAGAGTTACGGTTCTTGCACTTAGCACTTCCTCTTATTGCCCTCTATCATTGTGTGAAGTTTCATTGTAGTCCCGTAAGTAGTTTTGAAGTTATGCTCCAGACAAAATTTCTAAGTATAAAATTACAAAGGCAACAACTCTAATTTGAATGAGACAGCGTTAAGGTTCTTGCATTCCTCACTTCCTCTCATTGCCCTCTGTTATTATGCGAAGTTTCATTGCAGTCCCATTAGTAGTTCTGAAGTTATGCTCCGGACAAAATTTCTAAATATAAAATTACAAAGGGCAATAACTCTAATTGAGTGAAGACAGAGTTATGGTTCTTGCCCTCTGCACTTTCTCTCATTGCCCTCTATCATTGTGTAAAGTTTCATTGTAATCCCTTAAGTAGTTTTGAATTTATGCTCCGGACAAAAATTCTAAGTATAAAATCACAAAGGGCAATAACTCTAATTGAGTGATGACAGAGTTACGGTTCTTGCACTCTTTACTTCCTCTCATGGTCCTCTATCATTGTGTGAAGCTTTATTGTAGTCCCATAAGTAGTTTTGAAGTTACGCTCCAGACAAAAATTCTAAATATAAAATTACAAAGGGCAATTACTCTAATTGAGTGATGACAGAGTTACGGCTCTTGCCCTCTGCACTTCCTCTCATTGCCCTCTATCATTGTGTAAAGTTTCATTGTAATCCCTTAAGTAGTTTTGAATTTAACGCATTCATGTAGCTGAGAGCAAAACGCTTGTCTGCATCGTAAGCTTTTGTTACATTTGGATCAACAGATTATTTACATTCTCCTCTCTGTGATGCCGTTCTGGTTCCCGAGTTGGCAGAAAATAGATTTCTCAAGGTTGTTCATTCCAAGATGGAAAAACACTATTCCCAAATTTGTCATGTGGGTCTAAGTTTCCTAAGCGCAACAACATGTTGTGAATCATTCTCTGATGGACTGGTCACCATCTATTTGGAACCTCGTTTATTATTATCTGGTGGCAGAGCTGATGATACCAGTCAAGAATTTGAAAATCGTCTTGGTATTTATGTTCACTGAACGGGAGGCATGGCAAAGGCACTACTTTTGTTTTGTATGCAAGCAAAGCACTGTCTTGTCCAGCCAAACTATCGGACACAGTCTTGTATCTTTAAAAGCATATTGGGGTAAATACTTGGAAATGATATTTACCACCAACTGGGTTATGTCATGTCGTATACTTGGTACTCATCAAAGCTGAGGCAAAGATCACCCAGTGGTAAGTTTTCAATTCCATTTCTGGCTCCTCGGGCTTGTGAGATCAGTACATGTTGTTGAAGTGAACACGTGAACCATGTGTTTATGATTCGTTACTATTGGAAAGTGTAAGTTGTCACCCACAAATCTCACAGATTTCACTTCTTTTAACGAGTTAAAGGTAAGACTGTGATTATTAACACATACATTATGTCATAAACTGAAACAGTTGATGAAGCACTCGGAAGCGTTACAACTTAGAGAATTACGCTAACAAATAAACAATCCAAATAAATATTTGTGTACTAATTACGCTGTATCCCCTACAAGCTGTGCCGACGCTAAGCACACCACAGGATGGGTACAGATACAAATGGTTTATAATGTTTACGTAAACCCAAGAGTTAAAAAGTCAGCTTGCCTTTTTAACGAAGCGTACGTTTCTAATCAGATGTTTCTATTAACGACTGGGTACATTGGGGGATTTAATGCAAATTTGACGGTAATATTATACACAAATACTTCACTGTGAGTGAACTTGACACAAAGTCTCTATAATCTCCGTTAAGGTTAACAATAAGCATATTCTGACTTTTAACAAAGATCTCTGGATATCTTTTCCCTAGTCCATTGACTGTTTTCAGTATAACGCATTAGGGCTCGGACACTCCTACTTTTTTCAAACGGTCGTACACCTTATTTACAACAAGATGCTCAAGTATTGCAGAGCCTTACATGTCCCAAACCATACTTAGTAACAGTGACTTTGACCATACATGAAATTCCAAACCTGCTTTTCATATATGTCAGTTACACACCAAGTTTCAGATCAATGCCTCATTCGTAAGTAAAGTTAACGAGCAGAAACAAGTGTTCTATTTTTAGAAATAGAAACAGAAACGCGGTCACTGTTATCAGCATTCAGTAGGTTAGCATGCATGAGGGTACCAACCACGCCCCCCCCTGGCGTCTGGAGTACTGGCTTTTTTTCGGCATGGCATCTGGAATACTCCCTAACAGAGGGTTGGCATCTGGAATACTATTTGAACCATGCGTGGCCGAGCCCAAGGGCCCGCAGGGCCTGAGCTCTCTAGGGGGGTCCGGGGGCAAGCCCCCCGAAATCTTTTGAAACCTAGGTGCTCTGAAATGGCATTTCCAGCAATCTGAGACATAAATTAGCTTAAATTTAATTTTTTGGATGGAAAAAAATATTTTTTGAGAAAAATACGGCGTACGCGTATGAAAAACTGCGATGTCGGCGTACGGCGTACCACAACCCGGCATACGGAATACTGGCTAATATGGGTCGGAATCCGGCGTACGAAAAGGGGGTCGGTACCCTCATGCATAGTTTTCCTCAACACATCTTCATCTTACCACAAGGAACGTCGTTACCTATGACCAATAACTCTGACTTTCATTTCGGCAGAGTTATACAGCCTTTTAAAGCTCTTATTAGAAGTAATATGGTAAACAATCAATGAATGTTTCCCACTTAAGAATTCCATTGATAAGCAATAATAAATAGTCACATGCTGTAACAATAAACACATCCTGTTTATCTAAAGTTCATGGTAACAGTTTCAGACAGAACCAATTACACACTAATTACTTCCAATTTTAATCTGGCCATGGTTTTGTCTAGATATATAATGTTTATTATCTGTCACAACTGACGGAGAATGCATCAGATGCATGCATAGACAAAAACTTCTTCATTTAGATAAATAATAAAAAAAATCTACTACTGTTGAAATCATCTTGTTTTTATTGAGTAAATATTCAGTAATGAGATGGACTAAAATTAACAATATTAAAGGGACACTGTCCATAAATAAAAATATTTAGAGCCACCCCAAAGAGAGAGGAAGGATAAACAGGAATCTGGAAACATGCCCTACTCTTACTATTCATATGGTTCCTTAATGTGCTCTGACATTTATTATCGCTCAAAGATTTATTCTTTTAATGAATCGGTAGAAAGATTTTTTATTTGTTTAGTAACATTTATTTTCAGAATCTTTACGTTTTGGATATAGAGAGATAAAAAGTCCAATTAAATACATGTACCGTCCGAAGAAGATATCATTGGAAAGTGCAAGGCTGTAACTTGATGTGCATCCATGCATGTGCCTTATATATTTAAATGTATACACAGCCCATCACTGGGTCAGTCTCTGTTTAGCATCTCTCATTAGTGTTGAGAATCAATTAGAACAACACTATCTTTTATAGCAGCTAGCTTGGTTATTAAAGCATATAATCTACATGAAACCCGAATATATTTGTTACCTTTAAATTTACATGCTACTGTAAATGTGTAACTTTCTGGGGGATTGCTTTCAATTTATGCACTTGATGGGCATATAGCAACCTCGATTTTATCAAGATGAACATCACTTGAAACATGTTTAATGGACTTGTCGCTTTAGGCGAGACATGTTTAATGGACTTGTCGCTTTAGGCGAGACACAAGTTGCGCGTGACTCTTGTTAGTTTTCCTTTACCGTTCCTATTTTTATTGAATATTCAGTATTGTAGATGAGTAATGTCGTTAACATAATTATATATATATATATATATTGTGCTTTATAAGTTACAGTGTCCCTTTAAACAGAGAAATTCTTTTTGATTTAGATAAATATATTTTAAAAACAAGAGCTGTCGGAGAACAGCGCAGCTTGACTATTTTATTTTTCAGAGAATAATAAATTATATAGCTAGTATATACCATCAGAAAACAAGGCTAAAACAATGTGGGGTGGGGTTGGGGGATGGGGCTTGTATAGAAACTCGTGCCGATATAAAATTATGTGAAATTTTATTATTTTTATCTGTTTTAATCCAAAATTGCTGTCATTTTAAAGAAATTTGTGGTCGAAAGGCAACTCGGGGAGGGAGCTGATGTGCTGGCAATTTTTATTGTGGCCTCATTTCATTTTTTGCGGTGCTAAAGCACCGTCAGAGGTATAATGGGGGTTTACAATGGCATGCTAGGAATGTGACAAACATAACACTATGTAACACTACGCAAGAAGAAGTAGTCTCTCATGCATGCCTTTAATAAATTCGATATTATGTGATATTATGTGATCACTGACAGAAAATGATGATGTGTGTAAACAATGTTCAGAATAAAGGCAGTTTATTATTTATTTAGATCATACATACCTATTTTATGAAAATTTCACTAAGTCAACTTTTTATCATCTGTTTAAGGTTATAACTCGAGTTATAATCGTGCTTCAAGCAGACGGTATGTGTATAATAGAAAGTGTATCATGTTACTCAAATTAGAAGTCAGTGCTCGCTGAAGGGCATAGTATATTACATAGAGTGGAGTCTTGGTGTGGAGTCTTGGAGTGGAGTGGAGTGAATAATTGGAGTGACCTTGTAGTCACATTTTGGATTTTGGAGTGACCTTTGAGTCAAATTTGGAGTGAATATTTTGAGGTCAATTTTTTAGTCTAAACTTGAAGTCTTAATTTCTCTTACAATTAATAACTTTTTAGAAACTAATACAGGGCAACATAGCTATGTGTAAGAATTGACCAAAACAACAGAAATATGTAAATTTTTTAAAATAAATCAAGTTTCGAGTGGGGGGGGGGGGGGGGGGGGGGGGAGGAGAGGCAGGGAGTGGGGTGGTGGAAGGAGGGGGGCAACAATATGTGTAAGAAGCTATGTAAGAATTAACCAAAACAACACAAAAATATGTAAAAAAATGTGGGGTGTGTGGAGGGGAGGGGAGGCGGGGCAACATGTGTAAGAATTGGCAAAAGCAGCAAGAAATAAACAAATAAAATAAAAATATGAGATTCGAGTGGGGGTGAGGGGGCAACCTATATATAGTAAGAAGCTACGTGTCAGAATAGACTAAAACAACACAGAAATAAGTAAAAAAAAAAATAGAGTTTCAAGTGGGGGTGGGGAGTGAGAGGTGGGTGGGGTGGGGAGGGGGGAAAATATATGTGTAAGAATTGACTAGAACAACGCAAAAATATGTAAAAAAAAAAGTGTGGAGCGGGGGTGGAGGTAGTGAGGGCGGGGTTGGAGCCCATGCCCCAATATGGGTGAAGTATGAATAAGATGCATAATGCTATAAAAAGTCACAAACCAAAATTATAGATATATACATGGGGTGAGGGGGGTGGGGTGGGGGGGGGGGCAACATATATGTGTAAGAAGCTATGTAAGAATTGACAAAAACAACACAGAATTATGTAAAAAATAAATTTAAAAAATGACTTTCGAGTGTGTGTGTGTGTGTGTGTGTGTGTGGAGGGGGTGCGGGGAGAGAGAGAGGCAAGGGGTGGGGGGAGGTGGCAACATATATGTGTAAGAAGCTATGTGTAAGAATTGGTAAGAAGCCATGTGTAAGAATTGACCAAAACAACACAGAAATATGTAAATATATATATATATGTATATATTCCTGGTGGAGTGGGGGGAGGGGTGCAACATAGCTATGTGTAAGAATTTACCAAAACAACACAGAAATATGTAAAAAAACACAAAAAAAACTTGCATCTCCCCGGGTGGTGGGTGGAGGGAGTGGTGGAGGAGAAGAAAGCCAATGCCCCAATGGGTGAAGTATGAATAAGATACATAATGCTATAAGAAATCCCAAACCAAAATTATAGATAATATATACATGCTTACATGCTAACCTAGATCTGCCTTTCTTGCACATTTTATGGGCCATCACAATTTGGGTTCTTTGGGAGCCCAGAATTTGCAGAAGACAAAATTACTTACCCAGCCCTTTACAACATACTATAAGGAAACCAATTCCCAAATTTAGTTCAGCTAGGACAAGAAATGTCAGAGATATAGACCTGTAAACACAGCTTACACGCACAATTTGACGTGAAATGGGACAAGAAATCCCAAACCAAAATTATAGATAATATACTCAGCTGCAAAAGAAAGGAGCCACTGAGTTTTGTTTAGATTTAATTGTATAAAGTCTTTTTAGAATTAATTGACAAATTCCAAAATGAATATGCCATGTTTGGTACCAAAGTTTTTATCATTCCATTGCCAATCTCATGTTGTCCTTTGTTTTTCAATAGGTTGAAACATTAAGGGTTATGTTGCTTGATAAAGAGGATAGGGTGTATAGTAAAACTTTCAAAGTGGCTACTTTCTTTTGCAGCTGAGTATATATACATGCTTGAGATTCTGCCTTTCTTGCACATTTTATATATTTTTATATATACATGCTTACATGCAAACCTAGATCTGCCTTTCTTGCACATTTTATGGGCCATCACAATTTGGGTTCTATGGGAGCCCAGAATTTGCAGAAGACAAAATTACTTACCCAGCCCTTTACAACATACTATAAGGAAACCAATTCCCAAATTTAGTTCAGCTAGGACAATAAATGTAAGAGATATATACCTGTAAACACAGCTTACATGCAAAATTTGATGTGAAACAGACACATTTTAAGGGCTATCAGAATTTGGGTTCTGTGGGAGCCCATGGGTTACAGGAACCAAAATTACTTATGCAGCCCTTAAGATAATGCTATAAGGAAGCCCATTGCCAAATTTGGTTGTGCTAGGATAAGTAAGAGATATAGACTTGTAAACACAGCTTACACGCAAACCTTGATGTGGGACGCCAACGCCGACACCGGGGTGATTACATAAGCTCTCTTATTCTTCGAATAGTCGAGCTAAAAACTTGAAATTGATCTTAAATTTGGTTGTTGAATATATTAAATGTTTGTCAACAATATATGACTTGCTGTATAACTGCTGTTATTATCCAGCTTGTCGACTTGTATTGTTTCCGGATTAATGTGATGTTGCTGCTGGCATGCAATAGCAATTAACACTGGCTATAACAAAACCGATGACTGATTTATCTTAAGCCTAAAAAATACCTCAGAAAAAATATACTTCATATTGGGCTACCTCAAAGGGGGAAAAAATAAAACATTGATGTGCCGAATTTCTAAAAATAGTCCATATAAACAAGAAAGTTGAAATTTGGGAGGTGCTCTAAATAAAAAGATTTGGCTCAATGCAGGGAACCAGAAAAGGAGTCAACATGTTTAAATTTAAGGCATGGACACTTATTTACATTTCGAAAACATACTAATATAAAAAGACTCATGTGTTTTGTCCCTGAGCAAGACACTTTATCTGCATTGATTATTACTGCTTCTACCCAGGAAGACATTGAGAGTGATTAAAATAAGTTCAGAGAGCTTCTCTTACAATCCATGTAAAATAAATAAGTTCAAACTAATATGAAAAGAGATGTTGCAAATGAATTTGGTGGTCTGTACTATACCACAATACAATGGTAATTATATTTGACAGTTTAATCTCCATGTCTGGGATAAACTTTTACTGGAGTATCAAACTTAAAGTTCAAGTAATTATGTTCCTGTGTACCTTATAAAATTCACATTGAAATGTACATAGATATAAATGTGTAAGTATTTAAAATAGAAGCGAAATATAGTTTATGGCTGGCCAAGAACAATGTCCAGTGGAGTTTAAACGAGTTTAAACGCCACAATTTTATATTGCTAAACATAGTCAAATTTGAAGATGTTACATGTATTGTGGAATTTGGAGATGGTACATGTATTTAAGAGACAACTGACCTTGACACAGGGTCAGTTGGAGGTTGAAAATCACTGGAATAAGAATGACAATGACGAGGAGGTTATATATGAAATTTGAACACCACTCCAAAGAACAACAAGAGGTCAATGACCTTGAAGCTCTACTGATAGGTTTTTGATAGCTAGATCAGCATTCCTGAAAATCTGTCAAGTAGTTTCAGAGGAGTAGTCGCTACAAGTTTTTACTATTTAACTCTGTAAACAAGGATGGCCGCTGGCGGCCATGTTTAATGTCAGATCAAAATAATTTTTGACAAGGATCAACATCATGTCATATTGATCATTTTAGAAAAAGTCCCATATCAATATCACTTAATAGTTTTCAAGAAGTAGTCGCTACAAACTTGTGTTTTGAAAATCTATTTTTACCCGTAACGGCCATCTTGAATTTCCGGCCGACCTGAAATTTTGCTAGGATCAATTAGACATCAAGAGCAACATTCCTGTGAAGTGTAATGAAAATCCGTCCAGTAATTTCAGAGGAGTAGTTACAACTTTTTACTATATAACAAAGATGGCCGCTGCCAGCCATGTTTAATAATCAAAACGATTTTTCGACAAGTACCAACATCATGTCATGCTCAACATTTTAGAAAAAGTCCCATATCAACATCACTTATAGTTTTCAAGAAGTAGTCGCTACAAACTCGTTTTTTAAAAACCTATTTATAGCCGGGCGGCCATCTTGAATTTCCGGCCGACCCGATTTTTTGCTTGGATCAACTAGACATCAAGAGCAACATTCCTGTGAAATTTCGTGAAAATGGCGGCCATGTTCGACATAGAATCAAAACAAATCTTGGTTAGGACAAAGTTTCAGAGTAGTCGCCACCAAAAAAACTTACGAACAGACAGACGGATGGACGACGCACCATGGCATAAGCTTGCTGATCTTTGATCAGTCGAGCTAAAACGGAGAAACTATAAAAAGTTGCATGACCAGGTTGTGAAAAGGGGCATAACTCTGCCAAAATGAAGATCGGAGTTTTTGGACATGTGTAGCATTATTTCTTTGGGTAAGATGAAGAAGTTCGAGAAGTTTCAGGTTATGGTCAGTTATGAGCTTGGTTAGGTTGCAGGTTAAAGTTTTGTGAAAAAGATCACAACTCTGCCAAAATGAAAGTCGGAGTTATCGGACATGTTTAACGACATTATGAAGGTGTGTGTGAAGTTTCATGAACTTCGGTAAAATACTTTTCAAGTTATGGCGAAGGTTAGGTTGCAGGTTAAAGCGTGACGGACGACGAAAAAGTGATCCCTAAGTGTCTGCCATGCTAGGCAAGCGACACAAAAAGGCACAGGTGGCAACTTGACTAGGTATTTGACACATTAAATGTTTGTAAATCTGGTGATGATCCCATCAGATCATCAAAGGCCCAGGAGTCAACATATGAAATGTTAAATATTGACGAAAAAAATGTGTGTTGAAGAGAAGAGGTTCTCTGGCTCAAGATAAAGTTCATGTTTAAGGGGCCACAAGTCTAGACTAATCTGGACAAAGTTTGTGTATTAAAACATTTAAAGGGCCAGAACTCTGCCAAAAATCATTCAACCGAAATATGGCCATGACACTGATCATCCTTGTCAAACTTCGTCTATATCCTGCCAGGGTTTCAGGAGAAGTAGCCCGAAAAAAAATTGTGGTATCAAAATCCTTTAAAGGGCCACAACTCTGTCAAATATCTGTAAACCGGAACGTGACGATGACATGCACAATTAGGCTTGGTGCTGATCATACCTGCAAAGCTTCACTGAAATCTGGCGAGGGGTTCAGGAGAAGTAGATCAAAGTTTGTGTATTAAAACAAAGGGCCATAAAATTCCGCGCAAAAATCATTCAACCGGAACACGGCCATGAATTTGCACAACTAGACATGGAAATTTATCATCCCTAAAAAGTTTTGTTTAATCCGGCAGGGGTCAAGGAGAACTAGTCCGAACAAGGTTTGTGTATTAAAACCTTTAAAGGCCTATACCTCAAAAATCATTCAACTGGAACACGGTGACTATGTACAACTAGGCCTTGGTACTGATCATCCTGCAAAGTTTCAATGAAATCCGGCCAAATGAAGCACTTTCGTCTTGAGGAGGCCAAGCTATAGCATATTTCAGAAAATCAAGGGCCATGACTCCGATGTAAATGGTCCCAATCTGGATGTTTTCGAACTTGTCCGAGCTTTCATTGATATTAAACAATCTGGTAAAGTTTCGTAAAGATCGGATGAGAAATGAAGGCCCCCATCGCTTAACTAGGCAATATATAGGATTTTTAACTAAATCAAGGGCCATAGCTCCGCTGTTACTGGTCCGCATTTTTGAACTTGTCCGAGCTTTCATTGACATTAACAATCTGGTAAAGTTTGGTAAAGATCAGATGAAAAATGAAGGCCCACTCAACGTCTTAACGAGACAAAAAGTTAACAAGGGACGGAAGCTGTGTCAAGTTTCGTAAAGATCGCTTGAAAAATATAGCATTTAACTAAATCCAAGGGCCATAACTCCGCTGTTACTGTTCCGATATCTGGCTGGTTTTCAATCTTGTCCGAGATTTCATTGATATAAACAAACCCGCTTAAGTTTTCATAAAGATCGGACGAAAGATGAAGACCCTTAGTCTTAACGAGGCAAAATATAGCATTTTTAACTAAATCATGGGCCATAACTCTGCTGTTACTGGTCCGATCTGGCTGGTTTTCGAACTTCTCCGAGCTGTCATTGATATTAACAATCTAGTAAAGTTTCGTAAAGATTGGACGAAAGCCCTAGTCTTAACGAGGCAAAATATAGCAATTTTAACTAAATCAAGGGCCATAACTCCGCTGTTACTGGTCCGATCTGGCTGGTTTTCAAACTTGTCCGAGCCGTCATTGATATAAACAATCTGGTAAAGATCGGATGAAAGCCCTATCGAATTAACGAGGCAAACTATAGCATTTTTAACCTAAATCAAGGGCCTGAACTCCACTGTTACTGGTCCAATCTGGCTGGTTTCGAACTTGTCCGAGCTTTCATTTATATAAACAATCTGGTAAAGATCGGATGAAAGCCCTATCGTCTTAAGAGGCAAAATATAGCATTTTTAACTAAATCAAGGACAATAACTCTGCTGTTAATGGTCCGATCTAGCTGGTTTTCGAACTTGTCCGAGCTTTCATTGATATTAACAATATATGAGAGTTTGGTAAAGATCAAATAATAAATGAAGGTGCTAGTGTGTTCACAAGGCTTAATATGGCATTTTTCAGCAGAACAAGGGACATAACTCCAGTGAAATTATTCCTCTCTGGCTGGTTTTCGACCTTGTCTGAGCTTTCATTGATATAAAGACACGGTCAAAGTTTCGTAAAGATTCGATTAATAATGTAGGCACTAGTTCACAAGGCAAAAGTTAACGGACGACGGACAACTCAGTCATCCTATAAGCTCCGTTAAAAATCAATCGAATAACACTCAACTCCAACTTTAGAGTATTTTTTATTTGTCCAGCGATTGCATTCTCAAGAAAAAAAAGTTCAAGAAAAATAACAATGAGGAAACAAAACATGAACACAATATATGGTTATTGCAAGAGGTACTTGGTACCAACCCTTATAAACATCTGAAAATGTCTATTAAAATTGTTCCTAAATATGTAAGGGTGTTACACAATGCAGAGGAAATTGCCTACAGAATTTCAAATAAAATGTGAATATAATTCTACCACTGAGTTACTTTCTATGTTATCAGAGTTCTTACTGTTACAGTGTATCTTAGAGTATATAGCTCAGCAAAGTAGACGCACTTGGAGAATAACAAGATGCTTCAGTTCAAAATACACTTTTCAATAATGTAGTTTTGTAATGTATCTGTGGTTAGCAAGAATTTGCTTTTTAGTACTCCTCGCCTTCATCTTCACCTTCTTGGTCAACAGAGTCGACTCCCACTTCTTCGTAATCCTTCTCGAGGGCAGCAAGATCCTCACGAGCCTCGGAGAACTCGCCCTCCTCCATACCCTCTCCAACATACCTGAGAAGGAAACAATATAATAATCAAGAATTCATAAAAAAAATCAAATGAATAAGCGTGAAACCATCTCATTTCATTTTATGCGGTTTGCTTTTTTTTTTTAATATAGTTGAGACAATTATTTGTATTCCCGCATTTTACGACAATGTCAAATGCAAGTGGTTTTATTAAGTTTTTAATGTATTTATTTTTTCACACATCTGAGCAGAAGATTTCCATACACGCAGAACGGGATCGAAAATAAGGTTTAACAAATGACACCAGTTTGTTACAAATGCTCCCGAAAAATGATTTTTAAATAAATTACGAGCTGAAATACGAGATTAGTTCAAAACAGAACAGCCTATGCGGTTTATGTAACTTACAACAAACTGTCCACTTAGTTGTCAAGAATGTTGTTTTCATGAAACAATGAAATGTTCCTTCTTTACTCACCAGTGGACAAAAGCTCTTTTGGCGTACATCAAGTCAAACTTGTGGTCAAGACGAGCCCATGCCTCGGCAATGGCGGTGGTGTTGCTCAACATGCATACGGCTCTCTGAACCTTGGCCAAGTCACCGCCGGGGACAACAGTTGGTGGCTGGTAGTTGATGCCAACCTGAAATAAAGGAAAGCATCGATCATGAAATGAAATACCCGACTTCTCCCATCAATGAAAAGTCAGTGAAATAAATTTGGAAATAAGGTCGGAACTCTTGAAACTGGAAAAGTTAGTGCAATAACCCTAAGTGTTGGCGATAAAAGGCTTAAAACCTCTCCAAAGAATTAATAATATGCCATTTCTCTCAATTTGGTTGCGATAAATATGATGCTCAACCTGTATGCCAAGTATTGAAAAATCCATTTCTTCAACAGCTGATTATTTTTTGTTTATATAGTTCAATAATCAAGGGCAACAACTTTGTGAAGGCCTAAAAAAAAAGGTCATGTTTCCTGTTACATGCCCAAAACAAGAAATGTCACAGTAAGTGGCATGGCCTGTAAGTGTGACCATGACCTTGGAGCAATATGAAACCAGATATATTTTAAAAAATATATATTAAAAAAAAATAAAAATATTATTCAAAAGAAAATTATCAAAGAAAAATTATTAAAAAATAAAATAAAAATTACTAATTATTAAAAAAAAATAATAATTAAAAATTGAAAAATTAAACAAGAGGTCAATGACCTTGAAGCTCTACTGATTGATTTTGATTTCAGGAAGTAGTCGCTACAGACTTAATTTTGAAAAATTATTTTTAGCCGTGGCGGCCATCTTGAATTTCCGGCCGACCTGAAATTTTGCTAGGATCAATTAGACATCAAGAGCAACATTCCTGTGAAGTTTCATGAAAATCCGTCAAGTAGTTTCACAGGAATAGTCGCTACAAGTTTTCATTATATAACTCTATGTAAACAAAGATGGCCGCTGACAGCCATGTTTAACCTCGAATCAAAACGATTTTCGACAAGGACCAACATCATGTCATGCTGATCATTTTAGAAAAAGTCCCATATCAATATCACTTATAGTTTTCATGAAGAAGTCGCTACAAACTTGTTTTTTAAAAACCTATTTTTAGATCTGGCGGCCATCTTGGATTTCACATCAACATGAATTTTTGCTAGGATCAACTAGACTTCATGTTCAACATTTCTGTAAAGTTTCATGAAAATCCATTCAGTAGTTTCAGAGGAGAAGTCGCTACAAAAAAAAGTTTACGGACAGACAGACGGACGACAGACGCCGCACCACGGCATAAGCTCTGCTGATCTCTGATCAGTAGAGCTAAAAATCACATAAAATTTAAGAAATAAATAAAAACAAGAGGTCAATGACCTTGAAGCTCTACTGATTGATATTGATTTCAGGAAGTAGTCGCTACAGACTTGTTTTTCGAAAAATTATTTTTAGCCGTGGCGGCCATCTTGAAATTCCGGCCGACCTGAAATTTTGCTAGGATCAATTAGACATTAAGAGCAATATTCCTGTAAAGTTTCATGAAAATCTGTCAATTAGTTTCAAAGGAGTAGTCGCTACAAGTTTTTACTATATAACTGTATGTAAACAAAGATGGCCTCTGGCAGCCATGTTTAACGTTGAATCAAAACGATTTTTGACAAGGACCAACATCATGTCATGCTGATCATTTTAGAAAAAGTCCCATATCATATCACTTATAGTTTTCAAGAAGTAGTCGCTACAAACTTGTATTTTGAAATTTTATTTTTAGCCGTGGCGGCCATCTTGAATTTCCGGCCGACCTGAAATTTTGCTAGGATCAATTAGACATCAAGAGCAACATTCCTGTGAAGTTTCATGAAAATCCGTCAGGTAGTTTCAGAGGAGTAGTTGCTACAAGTTTTCATTATATAACTCTATGTAAACAAAGATGGCCGCTGGCAGCCATGTTTAACGTCGAATCAAAACGATTTTCGACAAGGACCAACATCATGTCATGCTGATCATTTTAGAAAAAGTCCCATATCAATATCCCTTATAATTTTAATGAAGAAGTCGCTACAAACTTGTTTTTTAAAAACCTATTTTTAGATCTGGCGGCCATCTTGGATTTCACATCAACATGAATTTTTGCTAGGATCAACTAGACTTCATGGGCAACATTTCTGTAAAGTTTCATGAAAATCCATTCAGTAGTTTCAGAGGAGAAGTCGCTACAAAAAAAAGTTTACGGACAGACGGACGCCGCACCACCTTACCTGGGTCCGTAAGCTTTTTATTACACAAAGCTTACGTCGAACTGCATCTCATTTGGTGTGCCTATACTGGAGGAAAATTTGAAACCCAACAAGAACACGCCGAAAAAAAGTTGCATTTTTCAATAACAACAACACAAAACAGCGCGTAAATAAGAAGTCTGTTAACTCTTATCAAAATGGTAACAATTAACCTTTCTCATACAAAGATTAATACCCTTTTAGCTAAAATAATGACTTTGCAACTCCGTTATTAAAAACAGGAAGTAGCCCATGATACGTACATGTAAACAACATGTATACATTACATTCATGATTGTCATCTGTTTTAGACCATTTATTTTGAGTTGTATGCCTATAATCGTCGGGTAGGACGCCTGTCGTAGGCGGACAGACTATAATCCTTAGAAATACACACACACAGAGGCCACAAAAAACAGAACGATTA
This sequence comes from Cyrtodaria siliqua, assembly GCA_037043455.1. NCBI lineage: Eukaryota > Metazoa > Mollusca > Bivalvia > Adapedonta > Hiatellidae > Cyrtodaria > Cyrtodaria siliqua. The sequence continues at coordinate 27,507 of JAWPHD010018702.1, forward strand.
CTGTGTCATCCGTTTTTTCCATCATGGGTAAATTTACATGCTTGGTTGCTTGATTGCTCGATTGATTGATTGAAGGGATTCACGACACACTTACACATAAAAATGGCATATGTCATAAAAAGGAAAGCTCCCCCTCCATTTACATCAAGATAAAAAGTATGCAAAGTGAGCCAACAACATCCTCACCCCCATGTTCTGACTGTTCATCTCAACTAAGTGGAAGGAGACACTGTGCCCTTATTCTACATTGGGTACCACCAACATGGTACCACGGGGGTGCGTAATTAACCAATGAACATGAAAACTGAATTGGGTTTTACGGTGCACAAACTAGTGGCACAAACACAGTATATATGAAATTACTCGTTTCTATTGTTTCTAGAATTATATTAACAAGAGAATCTTATTTGACCTATTTTTGATTGGTATTTGTGAAACCTGTGCCATAGGGAATATAACTATTAATTGATGTGCATTAATTATCCTGTTTCCATGTATTACATACAACATGTCATAATCATCAAGTCAAAGAATTAATATTATTCAACTTGGGTTTAATATATACATATATATTAATGATAAGATAAAAGTTATACAAATATTTAATCGGAAATTGTATTACATCCTGCTAAAGTGGCTAGAAAAGCTTAGCCAAAAATGGCTAAACAAAATTCGAACTGGCTAAAGAAAACTGAGGTGGTTTAGAGGATTACGTGGCTTGGTTGCTTGATTGCTCGATTGATTGATTGAAGGGATTCACGACGCACCAGCAAATAAAAATGGCATGTCATAAAAAGGAAAGCTCCCCCTCCATTTACATCAAGATAAAAAGTATGCAAAGTGAGCCAACAACATCCTAACCCCCATGTTCTGACTGTTAATCTCAACTAAGTGGAAGGAGATACTTATTCTACATTGGGTACCACCAACATGGTACCACGGGGGTACGTAATTAACCAATGTCAGAACATGAAAATTGAATTGGGTTTTACGATGGTGAGCAATTGTGCGAAGTTATTTGAAAATCCATCCATTATTGTCAAGAGTTATGAAGCAGACACGATTGTACAGACGAACATATTTTGACCTTTGACCTCTGTGACCTTGACCTTGGAGCCACGGACCTGGATTTTGTGCGCGACATGTCTTGTTGTGGTGAGCAATTGTGCGAAGTTATTTGAAAATCCGTCCATTATTGTCAGAGTTATGAAGCAGACACGATTGTACAGACGAATGGATTTTGACCTTTGACCTCTAAGTGTGACCTTGACCTTGGAGCCACAGACCTGGATTTTGTGCACGACATGTCGTCTGGTTGTGCTGAGCACTTGTGCCAAGTTATTTGAATATCCGTCCAGGAATGCCAGAGTTACTGACTGGACACAATTTGACCTTGACCTTGGAGCCACGGAGCTGGATTTTGTGTGCTACACATCGTCTTGTTGTGGTGAGCAATTGTGCGAAGTTATTTGAAAATCTGTTCATTATTGTCAGTTTTGAAGCAGACACGATTGTACAGACGAACAGATTTTGACCTTTAACCTCTAAGTGTGACCTTGACCTTGGAGCCACGGACCTGGATTTTGTGCACGACACGTTGTCTTGTTGTGGTGAGCAATTGTGCGAAGTTATTTGAAAATCCGTCCATTATTGTCAGAGTTATGAAGCGGACACGATTGTACAGACGAACGGACAGACAGTGCGACTACTATATGCCACCCTTCGGGGCATGAAAAACGGCGGTCGGTAGGTCGTTTTTGTCTTGTTTTTTAAGACCTCAATCATGTCAATACCAGTGTGTTTCAAAATTATGTATAACACCAGAATTAAAGACTTTAAGTTGACTGTTGCATAAAACAATCTATTGTTTGTGTTGTGTTTCTTTGGTACACAGAGAGCAGCAGATACATGATTCTGGGAAAACTCCCAATTCCTACCCCAAATCATGTTGGTGTGGCTGTCGAGTGCAAAGCTGTCTACAGTAGCTTATGTTAATAAGCGATATTTGCAATTCTCGCAAGTGCGCTCAATTTTGATTGGAAGTTTAAAAATAGAGGTATGACGCGACTTGTATTCCAGAGAAACCCCATCCAAAAAATAGTATATTTTGAAATCTTCCGAATCGTAGAACATCCATCATCTATCTTAGATTTAAAATAATATTAAACCTTCGAAATTTCAAACTAACATAATATTTGTAAGGATCAAGCTTATGGCTAGGCAAATTATGATTTGAAAAACAACATCATGATAATATTGAATGCAAATGGCTGACATTGTGTGTAATCCACGAATGTGGGTCACAGGTAAAACGGGTGTATAACACAATATTCAATCGATTTTGAATTTATTTCTTCGCAACAAGTAAATAAAAACATTTATCTTGAGATTTATGTACGTTTTTGACTTTGTATGCTTGATTCTGATGAGACTGTCGAACTTCAAATCGACAACTTCAATGCCAAAAAGACGTATGCATTGAAAATCGAAAAAGGGAACGGTCATTGCTAAGCGACGGGACTGGTATATAATTTATTTGCGTAGTAGTCGCGATTTATTTACCGCTATAAAAAATGCGTTCGGGGGTTAAAAATCACGGTCGGTCGGGTTACAGGAACATATTTTTCTTTAGGCCTAAGCATACATCAGAAAGTGTATTGTCAAACTTGCCCGAAATCTTATTCCTGTTAACAAGAATAAGGTAACAGAGGGACGATATTAAGGGACAACTCACAATCAATCACACAATCACAGCCAATGCTGCAACTGAAATAAAAATAATATTAACAACTAATTACCTTGAAACCAGTTGGGCACCAGTCGACGAACTGGATGGTTCTCTTTGTTTTGATGGTGGCAATGGCGGCGTTGACATCCTTGGGGACGACATCACCTCTGTACAACATACAGCAGGCCATGTACTTGCCGTGACGTGGGTCACACTTCACCAACTGATTGGCAGGTTCAAAGCATGCATTGGTGATCTCTGCAACTGACAGCTGTTCATGATAGGCCTTCTCTGCGGAGATGACTGGGGCGTATGTGGCCAGAGGGAAATGAATACGTGGGTAGGGCACCAAGTTGGTCTGGAACTCTGTCAAGTCGACGTTCAGTGCACCATCGAATCTTAATGAAGCAGTGATGGACGAGACGATCTGACCGATCAGTCTGTTCAGGTTGGTGTACGTTGGTCTTTCGATGTCCAAATTACGTCTACAGATGTCATAGATGGCCTCGTTGTCAACCATGAAGGCACAATCGGAGTGCTCCAAAGTAGTGTGGGTGGTCAAGATGGAGTTGTACGGCTCAACGACGGCAGTGGCGACCTGGGGTGCAGGGTAGATGGCAAACTCCAGCTTAGATTTCTTTCCATAGTCAACGCTGAGGCGCTCCATTAATAGGGAAGTGAATCCAGATCCAGTACCACCACCAAAGCTGTGAAATAATAGTGGTTTAATAAGCGTGTATAGTCGGTGAGGGATATTTTTTAAACCGTTATTCAGACTTAAACAAACTAAACGCTAAAGCCAACAATTAACATTTTCAAAAGGTATCTATATATATAATAAAACATGTCAATTGAATTGTGTTTATTCTCTTCTCAAAATAAATTCTACACAGAAGTTTGCATTACAGTCTTTGAATTAAAATTTATGTGTCACTAGCCCGAATTCTTATATTCTCAATGAAAACCCGCACATTTTCCTTCAGCCCGATTACATAATTAACAAAAAATGTCACAGTCAGTGACAAAGACCCCTGAAGTGACCTTTGACCTGTAAGTATGACCTTGACCTTGGAGCGACGGACCTAGATTTTGTGTGCGACATGTCGTCTAGTTGTGGCCGGCGGCCGGCTCTTATTGAATATTTAAATCTCGTATAAAAAGAAATAAACAAAAACAATTAAATTAAAGAATTAAAAAAAATAATATACATATACTCGGTAAAAAAAAGTTTTAGACCAGGGTATTTAAAGTCATATAAAAATAAAACTAGTGGACAGAATTTAAGTATCTTTTTTCAGTAACCAAGGTCTACCCTACCTGGTTAATTTGGTACCACAAACATTAAATTCCAAACAAGATTTGATTTTTAAAAAATATCGCGAACACACAAAGGGTCTGTAAAAAATGTTGCAAAGTCCATAAAAAGTAACAGTCATGGACACATTTGAGTAACCAATAACAAGATTATTATTTTTTCGCAAACTTTCATTGTATAAAACGATAATTATTGTTGATTGTTGATCTATTGTGAATTATCAACTGAGATAATAAGGGTTATGGTCGAATGTCATGGTTCAGCGATCATTGTACGGGTTCGAACACTGCCATGGTCCAAAACATTTTTTACAGAGTATATATTAAAATTATTTAAAAAAAAAAAAATTATTAGAAAAAATCACAAAAAAACTAAGTAAGAATTAAACAAAAACAATTAAATTAAAGTTATTTGAAAATCCGTCAAGAATGCCAGTTATTGTCTCACACAATTTCACCTGTGAAAGTGTGACCTTGACCTTGGGGCCACAGACCTGGACTTGTGCTCGACACATCGTCTTATTGTGGTGAGCACTCGTGCAAAGTAATTTGAAAATCCGTCCAGGAATGCCAGTTATTGACCGGACAAGATTTGACCTTTGACCTATATGTAACCTTGACCTTGGAGCCACGGACCTTGATTTTGTGCACGACATGTCGTCTGGTTGTGCTGAAAGTGCCAAGTTATTTGAATATCCGTCAAGGAATGCCAGAGTTACTGATTGGACACAATTTGACATTTGACCTCTAAATGTGACCTTGGAGCCACGGACCTGGGTTTTGAGCACGACACGTCGTCTAGTTGTGGTGAGCAATTGTGCCAAGTTATCTGAAAATCTGTCCATGAATGAGTTATTAACCAGACACGAAAGAACTTTATTTTGACCTTTAACCTCTAAGTGTGACCTTGACCTTGGAGCCACGGACCTGGATTTTGTGCGCGACACGTCGTCTTGTGGTGAGCAATTGTGCAAAGTTATTTGAAAATCCGTCCATTATTATCAGAGTTATGAAACGGACACGATTGTACAGACGAACGGACCACCTTTGACCTCTAAGTGTGACCTTGACCTTGGAGCCACGGACCTGGATTTTGTGCGCGACACGTAGTCTTGTGGTTTGCAATTGTGCGAAGTTATTTGAAAATCCGTCCGTTCTTGTCAGAGTTATGAAACGGACACGATTGTACAGACGAACGTGGACGAACTGAGACAGTGCGTCTACTATATGCCACCCTTCGGGGGCGTAAAAAAATTCACTAGCCCAAATGACAGTTTACTAGCCCTGGGCTTCGGGCTAGTGGGTTAATTCGAAGACTGGCATTATACCGTTTATAGAACAACATTTTGCTTAGAGCATTGCCATTACAGTTCTTAGAGATTTCAAACATTTTCAGGCTAAAGTTCCAAATTTAAAGGGCTCTGCACCCATTCATGAATAGGCAAAGGATGCCAAGATGTCATTTCCTGGTGTGATCCATAGGAAGGCCATTAAACACTTCATGTCATTGGTCTTCATTTTTAGTTTAACTTGGTTTAAAATCCCTAAAGTATTTAAATACCTGTGAAAGATGAGGAAACCTTGGAGACCGGTACATTGGTCAGCCAATTTTCGGATTCTGTCGAGGACCAGATCAACAATCTCCTTGCCGATAGTGTAGTGACCACGTGCGTAGTTGTTGGCGGCATCCTCCTTCCCAGTTATCAGCTGCTCGGGGTGGAATAACTGTCTGTATGTGCCAGTACGAACCTCATCTGAAAATTGTCAATAAAATAACTGAATGAAAGCATGCAACTGATTTTCGTCTCTATGCAAAACCGTCAAGAGGTATAGAAGTCATTTGAAGAATAAAATGTCGATCTTGCGTCTTTATACGACTTTCATTAATGGCGTTGTAGGCCAAGTTAAATTTGAGCAGGGATCCGACACCTTAGACGTGAAGCACTGCAATGGGGTGGGTTCTTTTTTTCTTGCAAGTCTTTTTTTTTTTTAAACCTTCGGAGATGTGAGTCAGCCCAAATCATACCTGAAATGGTCAATTTGACCGGCAACCAGCTCTTAATGAAAACTTAAGTGATGGGATTAAAAATTCTAATTTGAGAAAAATATCCAAGTATTACTACACCAAAAGTACATCAATATCAAGGATACTTTCCATCATGGAAAGCTCTACAATGTTCTGCTTCATAGACTGGATCTGAATTCAACCTCAAATTACCATTACAATACATCAATGATGAATTTTGCAAAGCATTTCAAAAACTTTCACACATACCAACCACTGTTGGTTCCAAATCTACAAAGACGGCCCTTGGCACGTGTTTCCCAGCTCCAGTTTCACTGAAAAAGGTGTTAAATGAATCGTCGCCACCACCGATAGTCTTGTCGCTGGGCATCTGGCCATCAGGCTGGATACCGTGCTCCAGACAGTACAACTCCCAGCAGGCATTGCCCATTTGGACACCAGCCTGACCGACATGGATAGAGATACATTCACGCTGAAAAATAAATATTTTGAAAAGTCACAATTTTTTGCAAATTTATGAACAACTATTATTAATGTAAATAATGTAAATTTATGTCCGATGTCTTTCAACGCATGAAAAGTTCTAGTGTGATTAAGCTTCAATATAATGTGAGCAACAAAGAAAATAGTATCACATATTCACAAGTGAAGTATGTCAGCAGGGACATATTTGTCCCTGGTACTGCCACGGAAGCTAGATTGCTTCATATCATGAATCTATGTAGGTTTAGACAACTTATCTGATTTTTTTTCTTTTATTAGTCTAAATATTCTTAGTTGTACATTTATTGACCCGTTATATCAAAATTTATATTGTGTATTCTCCTTATACTTTAGTTCACTTCTTCCTATACTAGCTTCTCTTAATTCTTTACTTTATCTTGTGCTCCCATTCACAACCGCGAAGCACAAGTCTACTTCCGTTGAACAACTGTCAAACTTTGACAGATCGATGTACCGTATAGATGTCTAACATTTGATGCCGTTATAGAGGAAGGGGAACAAAGCACACCCATTGCAGCAGAGAAAAATGTTTGCCCGACGTCCCCACAATGCCAGTAAATTGTTTTTTTGAAGAAAAAAAGCCTTTTCATGTTTTTTGTGGTCGTTATCGGCTTGTCGATATTTTTGTGACATTGGTCTTGAAAGCAATGTTCAAGCAAAGAATGTGTGACTGTTTCGGCGCGTAATTTGATCACTACTACACCCCCACCCCACCACCCAAAAAAACACCATCCAAAATGTCATTTAATAACATTTTAAAACTTTTCTAAAAAAGAAATACAATATGAGAATTATTTTTTTTAGAAAAGATTTAAAAAGTTAATTTTGAATTATTTTTTTTGAAAAGTTTTAAAATGACTTTTTGGATGATGTCTTTTTTTTTCGGGGGGGGGGGGGGGGGGGGGGGGGGGGGGGGGGGGGGGGGGGGGGGGGCTGGGGGGGGGGGGTAGAAGGGGGTGTTAGTAGAAGGGGGTGTAGTAGTGACCAAATGATGCGCCACATACGTGTGATGAGTGTCACTAAATAAAAGTAGGAAGTGAGTTTCCAGTAAGAAAAATGAGTTTTGAAACTGTATATATATAGAAGCCAAACATGGATGCCTTTCAAATATATTGCGTCAAACAAAATAGTTGCCCGAAGCAAACTGAAGTACTAGAACGTTATACACCGTGTTTGAACTGAAGTACTAGTACGTTGTACCCCAGGTTTGAGTACCAGTATGTTGTACCCCATGTTTGAACTGAAGTACTAATATGTTGTACCCCATGTTTGAACTGAAGTACTAGTATGTTGTACCCCATGTTTGAACTGAAGTACTAGTACGTTGTACCCCATGTTTGAACTGAAGTACTAGTATGTTGTACCAGGGAGTAAGTATACAGGGAGGAGAAATGGATCGTTTTGCCGTTTTATGTTGTCGTGCGTGTTTCACTACTGCGTGAAAATGACTACTTCAGGTTGTTTGGTGTGCGTGTGAAAAACAGCAAATTCTTATAAATTATTACATTTACAAACTCAATAAAGTTGCGAAATGTAAACATACTGTACGTATTATTTATTCACATTGTGTCCTCTGATACAGAGCTTGTATTTGTTTGCATGTATAAAAGCACATTTTACCAGACGGTTCCGTGTAACAAAGATGGCGCCACTCTGCGCAAAAAAAATGGTGACAGTGTATAGCTATTGCAAACGAGATATAAGACTACGGAATATTTAGGCATTAATAATAACAAAAAGTGAATAGTAGCTGGGCTCTTCATTTGTCTTCGCCACTCGCCATAGGCGAAACCAAATTGCAAATGGCGAAACTTTTGTCAAGTGCTTTCGCCAATTTGGCGAAAGTCATTTTGACCCATGTAAACCGACAGCTGGTATTGGCGAAAGTGCGAAAGGAAAAAGTCTGAGGTCGCAGTTATCTTTTTCTGGAAAATCCTTGACAGTTCTCCGTGTTTACAGAAGAGCTAAAATCTATAGACTGTGTTACGACCATTGCACTTTATATTACACAAGGCTTATTTTACATAGCGACGTCTAACTGCAACTCACTTGGTGTGCCTATACCCGAGGAAAATTAGAACCCCAACAAGAACTCGCCGAAAAAAAGTTGCATTTTTCAATAACAACAACAATGCAAAACAGCGCGTAAACAAGACGTCAAACTCCTATCAAAATGGTAATAATTAACCTTTCTCATACAAAGATTTGTACCCTTTTAGCTAAAATAATGACTTTGTAACTCCATTATTCAAAACAGAAAGTAGCCCATGATACATACATGTAAACAACATGATCATCTGTTTTAGACCATTTATTTTGAGTTGTACGACTATAATCGTCATGTAGGACGCCTGTCGCAGACGGACGGACAGACTATAATCCTTAGAAATACACACACACACAGGCCACAGAAAAAAAAGAACGATTACCATGTCATCCATTTTTTTCACCATGGGTAAGTTTAAATGCTTGCTTGATTGATTGATTGAAGGGTTTCACGATGCACCAACACATAAAAATGTCATATATCATAAAAAGGAAAGCTCCCTCTCCATTTTACATCAAGATAAAAAGTATGCAAAGTGAGCGAACAACATCCTCACCCCCATGTTCTGACTGTTCAGCTCAACTAAGTGGAAGGAAACACTGTGCTCTTATTCTACATTGGATGTAAACTTGATCTTCTACTTTGGATTGTACCATCGACATGGTACCACAGGGGTGCGTAATTAACCAATGAACATGAAAATTGAATTGGGTTTTACGGTGCACAAACTAGTGGCACAAACACAGTATATATGAAATTACTCGATTCTATTGTTTCTAGAATTATATTAACAAGAGAATCTTATTTGACCTATTTTTGATTGGTATTTGTGAAACCTGTGCTATAGGGAGTATAACTATATTAATTGATGTGCATTAATTATCCCGTTTCCATGTATTACATACATCATGTCGGAATCGGCAAGTCAAGGAATTAATATTATTCAACTTGGTTTAATATATACATATAATAATTATAAATGATAAGATAAAAGTTATACAAATATTTAATCGGAAATTGTACATATTACATTCTGCTAAAGTGGCTGAAAAAGCTTAGCCAAAAATGGCTAAAGATTATAAAATCGAATTGGCTAAAGAAAATTGAGGTTGAAGGTAATTTCATGGTGGTGATTACAAGACAAAGCCTAAAAAGAGGTGATGAACATGTGCCTTTTGAGTTGTCAGCTGAAATTTTATTTTTTTCAAATTTAAAAATGGTGTGGAGCTTTTGCAAACGAGATACGAAGTATGGGTTATATTAGGCATTAACAATAACAAAAAGTGAATAGCAGACACATTTATCTTTGTCAAAAAGGTAATTTCGTGATGTTGATTTCAACGGAAAGCCGTAAAAAAGAGGCTGTAAAAACTGCCTAATTTGAGATGTTGGGTGAAATTTTAACTTTTCAAATGTAACGTGCTAACGATCGATTTACCTGTATCGATAAAATAGTAAATGGCGGCGTTCTAGGGTGACAACATAAATCGATAAACTAGCGTTTATGAACCCGTTTCTCCTCCCTGTATACTTACTCCCTGGTTGTACACCATGTATGAACTGAAGTACCGTCCGTCTCCTCGGGGTTTAACTCAGTTCAAGGTCCTCTAGTCCTGACCCTCTGAGTTGTAACTCACTTTTTTGTAACTCACTAAACTCACTTTTCAAGTTTGCAACTCGACTCACTTTTTTCGTTATTCGAAACTCACTTTTCTTACTCTAAACTCAATTTTCTTAATCGAAACTCGAAACTCACTGTTTAGCAACCCTCACCTGTGATATGGGAACTCAATTGCGTGTGAAGGATTAACACATAACGAGCATATTACCTACCAAAATGTGGAGGCGCCAACATAGATGATTTGTTGGAACGACCTTGTTGATTATGCCAATTCATAATTTTGATAGAGCATCATCAAAAAAACTGACCAATCAGTGATCAGAAATAAGACATAACCAATATATTCTGGTAGGTGATAAACTCGGACTTTATCATTGATGTTCAACCAAGTTTACTGTTAAAATTAAGGTATTTACAGTGTGATTATTTTAAATTCCTGCATATTTTATGCACATTCATGCAAATTGATTCAATATATGTATCTTTTAAAATCAAAATCTTAAAAATTGTTGTCTTTTTACTCTGCCAAAGATTTTTAATTTACTATAGAACCTAAGGATAAAAACCGAGTAACACAAATGTTATCACCTACTGAAAATAAAATCTCAACATCTCTTGAATGCAAAATTATGAATCTGTATCTGTCTGTAATGGTACGTAGAAGGGCCACTGCTGGCATATGTTCTACGGATGAGTGGAGTGAAATTAGTCGCGCTGAAGGGCTGACTTGAAGCACTGAATACACTTAGGTAGCATATAGTCCTCAGGGGCGGGTACAGGGAAGGGTGTGGCTCAGTGGGAAAGGGGGCAGGACGGATTGCAAACTTTCCACACTCTCTTGGCCTTGGATCCGCCCCTGTGCGACTTTTTTTTTTAGCTTCGACATGGTCAACAATGGAACCCCAAAACTGGTTTCCAGAACTTTCAAAATGTACAAGAATCACCAGACAACCAGCCACT